>JALMQS010000263.1:0-210531 GCA_024734495.1 Forficula auricularia
TTTGCTTCTTTCCAGTAATTTATTTTGATTTTCAAATGGTTATTCCAAATATTTCGAGCTTTCTCAGCATCTCTTCCTCAGTGGGAAACTAACAGCATTGGCACAACATGCGCGGACTGAGGGTCATAATTTTGATTTTGAAAATTTTAATATAATTGACTATGAAAAAAATAAAACAAAACGTTTTTTCAAGGAATCGTGTTTCATCCAACAAAGCCTAAAAAACACGGTAAATTACAAGGTAGACACGGGCTTTTTAATGAGGGAATACAAAATTTTAATTGAAATGACAAATAAATAAACATTTATGCTTTTTTATTAATTAATTGCGCGTGCCATAAAGTGTAGACAATTTTGTGGTCGTTGACCTTCCGCTCAACTGGTCATTAACAGTAATTAGTTGGTTAAATTTAAACTAGCTCTGGTGTTGACCATTTTTCAATTTTTTAAATTTCATTAGACTTTATTATAAGGAGATGTAAATAATTGTATATTCGTATGTTGTCTCATTTTAAATTTGTATATATATATGTATGTGTGTGTTGTGTGATCGAGCTTTTTATCAATGTTCTGTACAAACTGATGGAGTCGGCACATTGGTGGGGGAGTGGGTGAGTACTTTTTTGACACCTGTAATTATAACAACTCACTGACTTGCCTATTGTGTGGTTTCACAGTTTCCACTGAGGAAGAGATGCTGAGAAAGCTCTCGAAATATTTGGAATAACCATTTGAAAATCAAAATAAATTACTGGAAAGAAGCAAATTCAGTTTATTTATCCTAACAATAAAAAATTAATATATCCAGTACACACCAAGCCAGCAAAATTCTTATTAACATATATTATGTCACTATATAGTATTATTGATATAATGAATATGATATATTTGGTACAAGTTTGGAAAAATGGATATTGATTTCAAATATAAAAGAGCGCATCACACTTTTCCACTTTATTTTATTTTTTAAGATAATATATCTTAGCTATAAAATACTTTTTAAAAACATTTATATGGGGGAAAATGTCAGCAATTTTAGTTACCCCTGACTGAGGTGAATTGTTAGATAAGAAAATTATAGCTGTGAAGAGAGAGAGAGAAAAAAGAGAGAGATTTAAATTTAAAAATCAATAGCAACGCTTTTAGAAATAAAATATTCCAAAGTGCTGCTTTATAGTTAATAGAAACACACAAAAAAATATAAAAATAAATCTCAGATCCCTTAGGGCAGGGGTTGCCAAACTGTGTGCCGCAGCCTATTCCAAGGTGCTCCGCAAAACTTCATAATAAATTTGGCCTTTAACACACAAAAAAAAAGTGAGAATCATTATTTTTTATTTTTATCTTTTACTTACGATTAGAGATACTTTTGTTATGGTAGGGGGCGCCATGGAAAAATTTTAATTAAAAAAAAAAACTACAAAAATAAATAATTAGTAGAGATTGTGGTGTTGGTGCAAATAAGTGACCTAGTATCCCTTAACATCTTAGTAAATCAATATTAAATATCAATATTTATTTACTACTTGTCTTCTACAAAATAAAACCTTTCAATAAATATTATTTTATTGAAAATAATTTTATTTATTCCTGGACTGCCGTCCATTCAATCCTCAGTAATAAATCTACCAGTCCGTCTCCGAAGAAGAACTTCTAGCAATAAGAGTAAATAAAATTGAAACGTAGGTTTCACAAAAATAAAAAAAATATTTGTTTTTGAGTTTTATCTCGATATATATATATATATATATATATATATATATATATATATATATATTTCGGGTTACGAGCCCATCAGTTTTCCTTTTATCTCCTGATGAGGACTCGAAACCGGCAATATACGATGTGAGGCGTTCCACCAAATCGGACGGTTTTAAAAATTTAAATTTGTAATTTCCTTCAATTTTTTGACATTTTTTTAGTACCCACCAAAAAACTATTCCTGGTAAATTTTGAGATTTTTTTGATCACCAGCAATAATAAAAAAAATTATCGTATAGGATCTGAAATAAAAACATAAAATTAAATAATGATTTGTTTCTAAGTTACATAAAAAAAGCCACTTCATTTGTAAACACACCTGTTTTGTTATGATTTAGACACCTGTTAATTAAAAACAAACAATTTTTTTTTTATAAATTTTATTAAACCAATTATTTTTACATTAATTAGTATAAATTGTATTTTGCTTCGATTCCGGAGATTACTTCTCCACCATCGAGTGTCCTTATTCATCTTTAGTCCTTGTTTTTAATAAGAGAAAAATCTAATTAGATGAAAAAAACCTCTTTTCCGATAATTATTTCAATTCCATTATTCCCCAATCAAGTCGATTGGTCACCATCTTTTCTCCACACATCCGTCATATCAATCAAAACAAAAAATTCCCACTTTTAATATAATGTATTTGCTACTAACCTATTAGTGGGTTTTAAAATTAAAAACCAAATTAAAAATAAAAGATAATTGAAAAAAATGTAAACAAACTTTTTTATTGAGATTTTCATCTGTCAATAATTACTTTAATTAAGAAGAGATCAATTAAGATTAAATTTGTCGAGGGCCAGACCTAGTCAGATCGCTTTCTCATCCTCAAAACTTGTTAATAGAATTTGTTTCATTTTGAACTTGATTTATGATGTTGGTACGCCTGTATTTAGGCAACATATATCGCGGAGAAAAGTGAAAGCTGCGTAAGAGCTAGGCGAGTCCAGTCTTTGATGGAATATGCTCCAGAGCTTATGCATGTAACCCCAAGATAATCAGTTTTCCCGTTTCGGTTTGATCTGCGCCGGTATTGTCAGGGTCATAGTTGTATTAAAACCTAATTATTCGATTGAATTTCGATTCAGTTTCAGCTTTTGAAATAATATATGGAGCATTCCACGCCAAATCGGAAGGTTTGAAAAATTTTAATTTTTGATTTCCTTCATTTTTTGACATTTTTTAATACCCATCAAACAATTATTCCTTGTAAATTTTGAAATTTTTTTTGATCACCGGTTTAAAAGATATCGAATTTCAGTTTTTCGCTCATAACTTCTTCAAAAATGGTGCAAATTCAATTTTTTTTGTTGAAATTTTTGTTTATTTACATACTTAAAAAAATTATTTAAAGTGTTTTTATATGCGATTTTGATTTTGAAATCGAAAAAAATAGTAATTAGGTATCATAACTAGCCACTATCAACCAGATCTTAAAATTTGTAGAATGAATAGAAGTTTAAAATAAAAAAATTATCAAAACAATTAAAAAGTACATACAATTTCAAAAACAAGATTAAAATTTTCAAACTTAAAAATCGAAAATAAAAACACTTTAAATTATTTTTTTGTATTTTTTTGTAAAAAATAGGTAATTAAAAAAATTTCAATAAAATAAAATTTGAATTTGGACCATTTTTCAAGAAGTTATGAGCGAAAAATCGAAATTCAATATCTTTTAAACCGCGAATCAAAAAAATTTCAAAATTTACCAGGAAGAGTTTTTTGATGGATACTAAAAAATGTCCAAAATAAACTAAATTAAAAATTAAAATTTTTCAAACCGTCCGATTTGGCGTGGAATGCACATATAAAAAGTCATTCAATAAGTCCGTAGGATAAGTAAGAAAAAAACAAAATTTTGACAAAACTCGATTTTATTATTCAACATAGTTGCCTCCGAGGGCGATACAACGAGTATATTTTCCAACTTTTCGATACCACATTTATAGTACGATTTCTCTTTCTCGTCAAAATAGGCCTCAGTTTCAGCGATTATTTCATCATTGGATTTCTTTTGGATTCTGGTGTGTAATAGTGAAGCCATGTCTCATCCATTGTCACATATCGACGATAGAATTCCATTTTATTGCGTGTTCAACAGCGCCAAACACTCCTCTGAAGCATCGATTCGTTGTTGTTTTTGGTCGACTGTGAGCTCACGCGGCACCCACTTTGCACAGAGCTTTCGCATACCCAAATGTTCGTGTAAAATGGTAAAAACACTACCATCTGATATCTTTACAATGTCAGCTAGCTCGTGCACCTTCAATTTGCGATCGTTCATAACCAATTTGTGGATTTTTTTTATGTTTTCTGGAATAACAGCCTCTTTTGGGCGTTCACTGCGCTCTGCATAATTTGTGCTGGTACGACCACGTTTAAATTCAGCAATCCACTTCTCTACCATTTGTCTCGATGGAGCAGAGTTCGGATAATGTTTATCAAGCCATTGTTTGGTTTCCACTGTATTTTTTTCATCAAAAAGCAATGCTTTATTAAAACTCGAAATTCACTTTTTTTTCAATAACAAAAGTTGCTTCACACAAAATGCTATAACTCACGAATCAATAGTCAGATTGCTGTCAAATTTATACACGTATCGTTTGAAGGTTAGTACTAAATAAAAATCATATGGAAAAATTCTAGTAACGCCATCTATGTGTCATCCTACGGACTTATTGAATGACCTAATATATATATATATCGAGATAAAACCCAAAACATTTACTATTTGTTTTATTTTTGTGAAACCCACCTTACAATTTTATTTACTCTTATTTAAAAATGTTTCACATTAAATCGGCACCTAACACTTCAAAAATTATTAACTTCATACAATTATATTTTTTCTAATATTCTGCATCTTTCAACTAGAAGTTCTCCTAAAGGTAGAAACCCCAGAATTTTTCGTTTTAGGGCCAGTTTCATAAAAAAAAAAATAATCCTCGGCTTACTCAACTCCAGGTTGAGAGTTATCCTGGAGTTCCAAACAATATGAATTTCATAAAACAAAATAGTGTCGAGTTAGCTCACCCTGAGTCAAGGGTAGGAAAATAGGTTGGCAACGGCCAAATTCCCTAGATTTTAGTTATTTTTAAAAAAAAAACAATTATGTTTAAATTTTTTTTGTTTTGTATTCATTTCATTCAAATGAATGAATGTCTTGTATTCTTTTATTATTTAAAAACAATCAAAATTTTTTTCTATTTAATCATATAAAAATAAAGTGGTAAAAAAGTAAATATATAGATACAACAAAACAGACAAATCATGTAATTTTAAAAATTTGAAATGTATTGAATAAGTGAATATTAAATTTTAGGACCAATCTTCAATTAAGCGTAAAAGAACTCCCAATTTCACAATAGAAGAGGAGAAACATCTTGTTTTTCTCGTTAATAAATATAAAAATGTGTTGGAATCTTAGCGTTCAGATTCTGATGCTAATTTAAATAAAAAATAAAGTAAAAATATAGATGATTTGGCATCAGAATTTAATGCTGACTCGTCTAATCGTTTCCAATCTAATTTTATTCTACGAAATAAATATAAACATTTAGCTATTTTATTAGAAAGAACAGACGAGACAGGAATGCATCAAAATTAACCAAGAAAACCTAGAAGGAGTTAAGGAATTCCGCTACCTAGGAAGTAAAATAACATGGGATGGGAGGAGCAAAAACGAAATTAAATCAAGAATTGCCCAAGCAAAAATGGGGTTTAATTTAAAACAAAAACTACTATGCTCCTCCTCAATCAGCTTAGCAAACAGGAAGTTGCTATTGAAGACATACAGTATGTATGGAGCATAGCCATGTACGGGTGTGAAACCTGGACAATTGGAAAAGCGGAGAGAAAGAGATTGGAGGCTTTCGAAATGTGGTGCTACAGAAGAATGATGAATATCAAATGGATGGATAAAATTACAAATGAAGAAGTTCTTGGAAGAATCGGAGAAAGAAGAACCTTGTGGAAGAGTCTGAAGAAGAGAAGAGGTCAGATGATGGGGCACACACTGAGACATGGGGGACTGCTTGGGGATATCTTGGAGGAGGTGGGAAAGAAAAGGGGAAGGGGAAGACCCAGATTAGAATATTTCAACCAAATAATTGGGGATATGGGATGCCAGACATTTAGAGAGGTTAAACAGCTGGCGGGGGACAGAGTCGAGTGGAGACGGATTGTTGCATCAAACCAGTCTTAGGACTGTATACTCAATGATGATGATGATTAGAAATATCTGCTTTCTTCGATTTTAGTTTGAAATTTTTTTAATTTAATTTATTAGATATTTACTTTTAAAAAATATACCTATATAATGAATTCTTTTGTTTTTATTCTAGTTCCGTGTTAATATAAATTAAAATTCTATATACATGTATATAGGTATATTTGACTATATTTAATATTATATAAAAATAATAATAATATTATAAAAATAAATAATATAACGATTTGTTTTGAATTCTTTTGATTTGAAACTCTAACCTATAAAATGTTTTTCTAATGTAAATAAACATAGGGTTATCGCCAGGATAAAGGTTAACCCATCAAGTTCGGAGAGTTAAATATAGGGGGTTAAGTTTGAGATCACCCTATGTTTTTTTATGAAACACATTTCGAGAGGTAACCCCAGGATATTCCCTAGCATAGGATCATCCTATTTTTATGAAACTGGCCCTTAGAAACATTTTGGCATAACACGTAATGAATAATTACGATTGTATTTGGTATCTTGAATTCCACTTAATTGTAGCTAATTACATCAATTGCAAAAATCCACATTTATGAATACTAATTGTTTCCGTATCACTAACGATTCCATTCTTATTTCGTTTTATTTAATATTTGTCTTGTGTAGGATTTCAGTCCTTTATCTCTTGATTCAAGTTGAGGGAGGTCTGAAGAGGCTGAAGTACAGCTGGTATGTTGAAGCTCTTGGCCTGGGTCGACCACGGTCGATAGCCGAATGCCCCCAAACCCTCCCCCACCCCTACTTCCGAAACTCGCCAAAAAGCGCCTCTTGACACCCCCTGTGACGTCATCGCCCGCGTTCTCGTCACACCCCAAATCCTCTTCTTGGGTTCTTTTGCTCGAAAACTTGATTTAGCAATAGGTGCCTACCTACTCGATATCCCTTTAAATACACTTTCTCTCTCTCTCTTTCTTCAAAGCAATTGAGTCTTTAACGAAAGACAAAACACTTTATTATACTGTTATTTATTATAATAATAAACCCGCTTGACTGATTCTTATTTTATAGATCGTGAATAAATTATAACCTACTTTACCTTTTACCACATCTATTATATTCGATCATTTAATATATTACCTTTTAAATCTTTCCAGATATTTCCTGCCATTGCTCGTAAATGAGTTTATAATCTATTTATTAAATTTCTTCCAGAACTTAAGTGACTTGATTTAAATTTTTCATTAAATTGAAGGGTTGGTTTTGTCACAAATATAATAAAACAATAATTTTAATAACTATTTGAATTATTTAATTGATAACTATACAGTTTCGGTCACCACTGGTCGACCATCCTCAGTAGTTATCTCGTTCAAGAACCGGAATTGGAGTGATAAACGTTTTTATAAATTGCTGCTATATATATGTATGTGTGTGATTGTAATGAATTGTGTGATGTATCTATATTGAAGATTTAAGAATGAATGTTTCATGTGAAATGACAAATTCCGGTTCTTGAACGAGATAACTACTGAGGATGGTCGACCAGTGGTGACCGAAACTGTATAGTTATCAATTAAATAATTCAAATAGTTATTAAAATTATTGTTTTATTATATTTGTGACAAAACCAACCCTTCAATTTAATGAAAAATTTATAATCTATATAATAAAAATGAATTTCTGTTTCTTCGTAAGCGCAGATCTCTCAAATGGCTGGACCGATTTGGCTAATTTTTTTTTAAATGTTCGTAATAGTCGAATTCAGGTTAATACGTAAAAAAAAATTGGAAAAGTTGCCCGGAAAATTGGAAAATTCAGGAAAAACTAAAAAAAAATTCAGGTTAGCCAACATAGCTTGCAAAACAATAAAAGAACTAAACTAGCAAAAAAACAAGTGTTGGCGGCCCTGTTTGTAAGATTTTTGAGTGTCATTCATTCTCAATAGTTCTAACCACATTATCGTTGAAGAAGAATTTAATACTGCATTTTTACAAAAGTATTTATTTAGTAACATTTAGTATTTAAATATTTATTTTTTCCAAATAATAAATACAATATGGTAATTATTTTGTCAAAGATTTTTTATGAGAAAAAAAATTAAAAATGGTAATCATTGAGAAATTCTCGTTTTTTGCGAAAAAACTAATTGAAGATAGGTTTGAAAAATGTTTATCTATTTTTTTTAAAGTACATTTAAATTGCAGTTAAATAGAATCTTAAATTATATCTATTTTAAAACGATTATATTTATTCTCTGTAACTAATAAAACATCAATAAAGCAGCCACGTGGGGGTCCAGGGGGCGAAGCTCCTGCCTAGCAAAAGGCCTTGAACATAGTAAAAAATAAAATTTAAAATTTGATCACCGCTCTTATGAATATACAAGCTTTAGCTCGTGCCCTTATGCCACATATCAATATAAGGGCCCATCCATAAATTGCGTCACACGAATTTCAAGATTTTTAGACCCCCTCCCCCTGTGTCTCATTCTGTCATATTTTCATTAAGCCTCCTCTGTATTGTGACGTCACACTATCACTTTTCAAGTTCTTCTTCTTTTAAGTGCCATATCAGGTCTCCTAGACGTTTCGGTTCCTCTCCACATATACCTGTGCTGAGTATGTTTAGCTGTTTTTACACAGATATACGGGACCTACTTTTTCCGAACGGCTAATTTGGAGAGGTTATTAGACAATTATACTCTTGGTAGGTTGTCATTGCTTTCCAAGAGAAGGCGGCTGCAAATATCTGCCGAGGCTCAGTCTCGAACCAGCGTAATCCAGGCCAGCTGCCCGACACTCTAACCACTGACCCACAGTCGCCTCATACTTTTCAACTAAAGGGATTTAATATGAAAAAAATACAAATCTTTAAAAAAACAATCAAAAACACGTTTAATCGAAACCAAACGGTTCGGGAGAATTTCTCCCTTTTTCAATGGTAAATTTTTGTAAAAAGTTGCTTTCTTTAGAGGAAGCATCTTTTTTTCTTTTTTACAAAAATTTACCATTGAAAAAGTGAGAAATTCTCCCGAAACGTTTATCATTGAAAAGGGGAGAAATTCTCCCGAAACGTTTGGTTTCGAATAAACGTGTTTTTGATTGTTTTTTTTTTTAAAGATTTTTATTTTTTAATATTTGTTATTCAATCAATAATTTACCTAATTTTATCTTTGAATTTAATATATTTTAAATTTTATTTTATTTCTTATTCATATCATTAAATTTAGAAAAAATATATTTGAAAATTTTTAAAAATTTTTAATTTGACTTTTGTGACAATTTTTAAGATCCCCGGACCCCCTGTCACATTTTGTCACAAATCTGAGATGCCCCCTCCCCCTGTGTGACGTAATTTCTGGACGACCCCTAATAGTTTCGGAGTTGCCATTTTTTCGTATTCCCATACTTGAAAATATTGTGATACTGTCATATGTTTTATTTAAAGTTTTTTTAATCGGAGGTATTTTTCAAGTACACATTTTTGACTTTATCTAGTGGCGGTGTTATTTATGGTAATTTAATTCTACTTTTGTGATAGCAACTCGATCTAGGGTTTTTTCAGCTATAAAATATTTTACTTTATCTATCTATCTATCTACTCTTATTAAACGAGCAAAAATTGTTTATATATTTATTTGTATCTTAGATCTATTTTGAAAACGGCTCTACCGATTTTGGTGAAATTCACGGGTTAGGGCTTTTCTGTCACGGTCTCATCTTCGACAAAATTGTTTTTGATGGTTTTTTCCATAATCAAATTAATTATTCTCAGGTAGAAAAATGGCAATCTTGGGCTTTTAAAAAAGGTTACTCTTTTACTTTTACCCAGACAGACACTGGGTTGGGTTAATTCATTGTTCTCAAAGGCCTTGAAGAAGTGTCGTGATTGTGGTTTTTAACATATTTTGCTCTACCTAAACGTTAGAAATATTAATAAACGTTTTATAATTGTTTTTATAAAGAACCTTATTTATTCAATAGAATAAAAAATAATCAAGAATATATTTAAAAATATCTTTTGCATAACCATTTTCTGAAAAAATAACACATTTTGATAGGTTTTATTTATTAACAATTGGATGAATAAAAATGAATTATGTGGTTGAATCAAAACTGGTGCAGGAGGTGGGGTGCAGTGGTAGGTGAATCCGGGGGAAGGGCGCGGTTTCGGGGGTGGGGATAGTGGGCGAATACTATATATATTTGTATTTTTTTTTAATTTGAAAACGGTTCTTAAATAAAAATCTATCTTTTTATCAGAATTTTAAATTAAAAATAATATTAAAATAAAGCTTTTAACTGAAGGAAAAAATTTCCGAGCATCGCTCGGTGCCTATAGGTACTTTAGATATTATGGGTTTACCACGAAGTAAAGAATTTTATTTGTTTTTATTTGTTCAAATTATAAATTGCGGATATATTTTATAACTTGTATTATATTAAATTGTTTGTGTGCTTTAAAAAAGATTCTATTTAAATTTGTAGAAAAAATTCAATTGGAGTTTTCCTATTAGAACTTGGAATAAGAATAAAAAAAAATTCAAAAGTTCTTCCTGGGACTAAAAGTTCACTTTTTATTAATCACTCCGGTTATTTTACCCCTCAGGATTCTATGTTTCGAATTTCAAGTAAATCGGTTGAGCCGTTTAACACGGTGAGCACAGAGATGTAGAATCCCAAAACTATTATATTGATTCAAAATAGCAGCCAGTAAAGAGATGTTAGAATTCAAAGTTATTTCCCTGGAATTTTGTAAAATATGGTATTTACTTGTGAGTGAAAAATTTTTGTTTTTAAATTCGGTTTGCTTTAAACAAATTTTGGAAATTTAGCAATTTTTTTTTATCAGCAAACGGTTTGTACCTACTAAAAAGTTTTGATGGTTGAGAATTTTATTAAAAGTTTTAGAAATAAACCACATTACGCAGTGTTGAAAATATTTATTAAAGAAACATTAACAAATCTACACAAACAATTAGACCAGCTATTCTCAACAGTGCATATAGTGCAAAGTTTTTGTTTTGCCGAGAGTAGCAGAGTTGTTGATTCACAAAGAGAAACAAAGAGGTTGTCCTCTGCTTGATGCAAATAAACATATACACATATATATCAAGATGATATATCTGTATATATATTATTTATTTAAAATTAAATTAGGTTGGAGTTGGTGGTGTTTCACAAGGAGAAAAATTAAAATACAAAGATTTTTTTAGTTTACTCTATATATTTCGAGCTCTTAACTCATCGTCAGGAGAACATTGACTAAAGATAACATGATATTTTGAACAGAATTTATTTTAATTTTAATATGATGGACAGTTATTTATGACATAGTGTAAATATGAAAGAATTATCAGAAGGATGGAATGGCTTTAGAAAGCCAAATGACCAGATGTAGGGACAAAGGGCTGGGACAAAGAAAAGATATTTATACTTGAAAGTTGCCGAAAATTATGTATGTGTAATAAAGGAAAGGCAATAAACTATAGAATGCAATGAGGGTGCATAGCGAAAATTTAATCTCTCATTTTCTATTTAAAAAAAATAAATAAATGGTGGGTTTATTTTTAATTTTATTTATTTTTTTTTAAAATAGAAAATGAGAGATTAAATTTTCGCTATGCACCCTCATTGCATTCTATAGTTTATTGCCTTCCCTTATTAACATACATAATTTTCGGCAACTTCAAGTATAAATATCTTTCTTTGTCCCAGCCCTAGTCCTACATCTGGTCATTTGGCTTTCTAAAGCCATTCCATCCTTCTTTTTTTTTTTTTAATGATATTGATGAGAGAAGGTGATACATCAGAAGGTGGATCCCCTAAAGGCCTGTATGGACTGGCCCCTCAATCGTGAAAAGAACAGAGCAGAAGGAAAAGAAGCCGGGATCACGAGCCAATCTCAGAAACTTAGATACAATTCAATATCCAATTTACCAAGGTTTTAGGGGCTTCGAGCAGTGGTAAATCCTCCGCGCGATAAATTCGGTTAAATTTATCTCCCACTTAATTTTTATTACCAGACCCTATACTTACAGAAAAAATGTCTGGGTATAGCCGGAATCGAACCCGAGACCTCCGGGTTGCCAGTCAGTTGTTCTGACCATTACACCACCGAGGCGGACTGATGACTTCTGATAATTCTTTTCATATTTAGACTATGTCATAAATAACTGTCCATCATATTAAAATTAAAATAAATTCTGTTCAAAATATCATGTTATCTTTAGTCAATGTTCTCCTGACGATGAGTTAAGAGCTCGAAATATATAGAGTAAACTAAAAAATCTTTGTATTTTAATTTTTCTCCTTGTGAAACACCACCAACTCCAACCTAATTTAATTTTAACAATGTTTCACTATAAACCAACACCGCGTTCCCTAAATTTTATTATTTATTTGTTTGAGACTATAGTTTCGAAGACTTGGTCTTCATCATCAGTCTTTCTTCAATTATAAATGTTTTTCATGGAGTCAATATCATATGGATATTGAAAACTTGATGTTCTTTCTTCACTGCTGGAAGGCTAGGAACTAATAAAGACACTCTATCCGGGTTCACATTCAAGAAAGAACATCAAGTTTTCAATATCCATATGATATTGACTCCATGAAAAACATTTATAATTGAAGAAAGACTGATGATGAAGACCGAAACTATAGTCTCAAACAAATAAATAATATATATACAGATATATCATCTTGATATATATGTGTATATGTTTATTTGCATCAAGCAGAGGACAACCTCTTTGTTTCTCTTTGGAAATAAAAGTTTGTTTATATCGAGGGGGAAACTAAATTACGCTATTGTTTGTCGACGTAGAACAAGTTTTCAAGGGTATTTTAATGTCAAGTTCTGTTTTTTTAAAAGGAAATCCAATCAATGACTTTTCAAAACCCTGAAGAAGGAGGAAATAGCCTCCGAAACGTCGGTTTATGAATAAAAAGATAGTATAAATTATCTTCTTCTTTTTTGGACTGCCTCATCAATATCCACTCAATTTCACTTATCAGTCCGTCTCCAAAAATTACTTCAATCTTATTATTTTAAAACCCACTAATAGTTCATGAAAAATAAAATTTAGTAACCTGCTGGCCATCAAGATGCCCATCAAAGGCAGGCTTCGCAGCTGGTAATTAAATAAATAATTTTATAATTATTTTAAAAATAGACAGAAAAAGCGACTTACTGATTGATTCAAAGTACATTTTTTCCTGGCAAGAGATTCTAAAATTTCGTCGATGTTACGAGATAATAAATAAATAAATAAATAGAAAGTTAAATAACAAAATCTATCAGTTAAAAAAAGTGGTAGTTTTCTAACAAGTATACTAAATAAAGTTTGATACACTTGCTTGAATGGATTAATTTTATACATGTTTGAAATCCACTTTTCCTAAGTTTAAAACATGATATTTTTTCGTGTACACAATGAAAAAAAATATTAAATATTTTCAAACTCTTTAAGATAAATGAGATGCTGTTAAGAAAGTAAAAAAAAAAACATCTCCACAAGGAGTAAATAAATTATTTTTTATGTATAAAGCTGCTAAGTACAAAAATAGCATTTTTCTGTATGTAATTATTTTCTTCGAAAAAATACGTTCTTTTTCATTAATTTGATAAATCATGTATATTTAAAGTATCATAGATAATGTTTTAAAAATTAATGTTATTTTTTTCTGTTTCAGGTAAGTGACTTCTAACTCTTCTATTTACTGCTTAAGTATCCTCTTCATTTGTGTAAGTAATTTTTTATTACAACTTACTTTAAGACCTTTCATTTCAAATGTCAGATCCTTCTTGATTAATATAAAATTAACTACGTCGAAAACATCTTATATAGCAATATTAATAAGATTATTTTTAAATTAAGTATTAAAGAGGATTTAAAGGTAATTAGAACAATCCAATTTCAAGATTATCTCAAGAGATGAGATTTTTGCCCTTTGCGTTCCTCAAAAAAATTTAAATTTAAAATTTGCAATTTTTTTAAGAGTTTCTGCCTAATGTTATTATTTTTTAAAAGTATTGTTTAGGGTATCTTTAAGACGATAATTATATTTTTACATATCAGTCTTATTTAGAGTTCAAATTATTTATTTATTTCTTAAATTATATTGATGCAAAAAGTTGCAACACCTATAGGACAAGAATGATCCATCCGTTATGAAAATAATTTCAGGAGTCAGGTCATTTTCGAAAATACCTATCAATACAAGGGTAACTTATGAGGAGAATTTTCTAGGTTAGGTTTCACAAAAGGAAATATTAAAACAAATGTATGTTTTTTTGAGTTTGATTCACTCGATATATATTTCGGGTTGTTGGCCCATCATCGGGAGTTCGAATGAGGACTGAGTGCAGGTTTGTGAAAGCATTCAACGGGTAAAGTTTTGAGAAAGAAGAGTACGTTCAGAATTTTTTTTTTTTTAATATAAACAAAATGTTATTATTTAAAATAAAAAAATTAAAATTAAAAACAAAATTACAAACAAAATCAAATTAAAAACAAAAAACAAATTACAAACACCAAATATGTAATCGAATTTAGGAGCCAATTTTTAGTTGATTAATTTTAGCCAAATTAGAATCAATGATTACATCTTTGTCAAAGTCCAATTGATTATTGAGAATACTGAATTTATTCATAAGTGCCAATTTAATTTCAGTTGATTCTAGAAGAAGAAGTCTGGGACCACTTCTTTCAAAATGAATTGGGGTAGGATTGGAAGTAGAAGCAAGAAAAATCACACTGCTTCTACTCATGCGCCGATCCAGGGGAGCGATGGGGGCGACCGCCCCCCTCCCCAAGCATTGGAGATCAACATTTTTTATATGTTTATTTAATTTTTTTTTTTATAACATTAAATTTTAAAATTGAAGAAAATAAAGTTCTATGTGGGGGGGGGGCGGATCTTGACCCCCCCCCCCTTCCCCGCTTGGACAATTCGCGACACACTTCCGAGATCAAAAGTAGATCTTATATACCGGCGACCGCCCCCCCCCCAAAACAGAGGTCTGGATCCGCGCCTGCTTCTACTTCCAATCCTACCCCAATTCATTTTGAAAGAAGTGGTCCCAGACTTCTTCTTCTAGAATCAACTGAAATTAAATTAGCACTTATGAATAAATTCAGTATTCTCAATAATCAATTGGACTTTGACAAAGATGTAATCATTGATTCTAATTTGGCTAAAATTAATCAACTAAAAATTGGCTCCTAAATTCGATTACATATTTGGTGTTTGTAATTTGTTTTTTGTTTTTAATTTGATTTTGTTTGTAATTTTGTTTTTAATTTTAATTTTTTTATTTTAAATAATAACATTTTGTTTATATTAAAAAAAAAAAAAAAATTTCTGAACGTACTCTTCTTTCTCAAAATTTTACCTGTTGAATGTTTTTACAAATTTGTATTCAGATTTCATTCGAACTCCTGATGATGGGCTAATAACCCGAAATATATATCGAGTGAATCAAACTCAAAAAAACATACATTTGTTCTAATACTTCCTTTTGTGAAAACTAACCTAGAAAATTCTCCTCATAAGTTACTTATAATGTTTCACCTAGAACCGACACCTAAATCCTTAAAAATTATCAATACAAGGGTCTTGAACATGGACGTACCAATCCGCAATGGCGCCCTTTCATAAATTATTTATATATAAAATAAACATATAAATTAAATAAAAAATTCATAAATTTTACAAAACATTTTAATTTTCTGCTTTCGAACAAAAATTACTCCATAAAAAGGTATTTTTTCAATAGTTTTAAACTTAAAATTGCCCCTGCGGCCAAGAAGAAAATAATAAAAAACAAAAAGGAATACCGCATGTCGTCCTAATAATAAAAACAAATAAACAAACAAATAAATAAAGACACTGGGGAAAATAAATAAAAATAAACTGCAACGGATCGTTGCTAAACTTTATCCAAATTCATTTGAAATATTAATATGTTTATTCCTTTATTATTAATCAGATATCACTTGCTATTTGCAGTTCATGTTGACTTTAAGTCAAAAATAATGATCGATTCTCACTTAATAGTCGAGGAATAATAATTCTACCTTAGATTTTTGACGCTTCGATTATTATTGGTAACCATTGGTGAAGGCATGGAGAAATCAACTTAAAATCAAAAATAACGATTGATTCTTATCTAATACTAGAGAAATAACCTTATTGCATTCCATTTTTGATGTTTTGACTATTAAACAGCGCAGTTGCTATGGTTACTTATAAAATTTCCTCCCAAATTTTAATCATTTCACAGCGAGAAGCCTAACCATTCTTACTTAAGCAAATTTAAAAGAGCTATATTACCGATCAAATGAATAAATGTTAAAGTTTTTTTAAATTTTTGATAAAATAAGAAATTAAAAAAAAGTACTCTCTTACTCTAGAGTAAAGCACTTTAAAATATAATTTTACTAAAATCTTTATTTAAGCTTTTTTATGGTCCCCAAGGTACTTAATTAGGATATTAAATTTCATCAAAATTGGTTAAGTCATTTTCAAGATATTTAGAAAAAACTAAAAAAGTACTGAAATAAAGTACTAATGTTTGTGGACCGATATGTACCAAAAACTAATCAGCGCTTCATTTTGTTAAAATAATGGTAGGTTTTCAATTTCAATTCAATCGGTGCAATGGTGCGGAAAAAATCGTGGACGAAAAAAATGCACTTCCAAAAAAATGGCACTTTTTGGCCTCTCGACGAGATCCCAGGTAATTTTTGGCAAAACCGTCACGTGCTAAAATTCAATCTAATTGAATACTTCAATTTGTGACCTTAATTTAGTCCATGGGTTCCGTAGTCTTTACCCTTTGGAGTCGCGCTTGCCGCGAGACCCATTACAATACTTTCTCCCATGCTTCAGATTGGATAAAGTAATAAATAAAATAAAATAAAAAATAAATTGTTAGAATATGTCACTGGCTTTGAAGAAATTGTAGATAAATTAAGTAAAAATAAATAATTTAAAAAACAGATCAATAAATAAATAGGCAGGAATTTGCCAAAAACAAGGAATAAAAAATAAATAAATAAATTGGCAGGCAACCGCCATGTTCAAGAAAAATAAATAAATATTTCACTGGGAATATAAGGTACTGGTTAAAATATCAAATAAATAGATCAGCGCTCATGATCAATTTCTTACACCAATTTTGTTTCAATAGACAGCAATGCAAGTGCATTAAGTCTATCTTGTTTCTACAATGATAGCAAAATACTTGGCGTTTTCAACTTCAGTAGAAATTTGTTGAAATACTTTATCACGAATCAATTTTCTTTAAGAAACTTTTTGTTTAACAATTTATTAATTATTTTAAATACTTTATTGAAATTTGTTGAGAGATATACAGCAGAACCTAGCCAAATCGATTTTTAAATTTTGCAGCCTCTAAAATTTTCTCGCCCCTAAAATTTTTCTTAGGCCCGGGCCTCACGGGCCTAAAAATACCATATTTCCTTCAAAAGTGTTCCTTCAAAAGTTTTCAAAACGAAAAGGAGTTCAGATTTTGAGTATTCTAGATTCGAAATTTCCGGTATAAAAATTGTTTTATGGGAAGTTATGGAAATGTTCTAGCTAGTAAACTAGAATTTAGCTCATGATTATATTTTAGTAAACTTTATCGTCTTTACCAAAATCAAACTTTCAAGCTTGATTTTTGCCATATCATTATTTTGCACAAAGTGCACCGAGTCTTGAAAAGGTTTTATTTATTTTTTTATATATACGGTGCAAAAAAATTGACCCACTAATAATAACTTTATTAAATAGCAAATTATTTTTAAAATTTTTACAAATATTCATATAATTTGTTCCATTAACTCTTAACCTGGAGAATTTACCACTGCTAGAAGCCCTTAAAAACTTAGTAAATTGGACTATATCTAACTTTCTGAGATTTGGCTCGTGATCCCGGCTTCTTTTCCTTCTACTCTATTCTTTTCACGATGGAGGGGCCAGCCCATACAGGCCTTTAGGGGATGGACCTTCTGGTGTATCTCTCCTTCTCACATCAATATCATAAAAAAAAAATAAATAAGTGAAATGAAATTAAAAGCATTACAAATTATCATACTTTTTCAATATCACTTTACATTTAAATAAAGTTTTAATAAAAGATCAAATTCGATTTAAAATATCAATAAAATGAATAATTTTGAATTAAGCATCATTGATAGAAAGATCAAATATACAAAATAATTTTTAAGAAAAAAATAAAAACCGACTTCAAAAAATTAAATGCAACAAATAAAATACACTAAAAGGTATAAAATAATTATTATCTTATTTAGTTACAACTAAACGACGAAATATTAACATGAAATTACTTTTTGAAGTCGGTGCCAAACAAACTATACCTATAAGCGAGCATACCCTCCAAACGTACTAAGTAAGATCCGTCGAGTGCGATTCATAAAAGGTATATGTTTGGCACCAACTTCAAAAAGTAATTTCATGTTAATATTTCGTCGTTTAGTTGTAACTAAATAAGATAATAATTATTTTATACCTTTTAGTGTATTTTATTTGTTGCATTTAATTTTTGAAGTCGGTTTTTATTTTTTTCTTAAAAATTATTTTATTTTTCTCTTTTTAGTGATGTTATTAATAGTGATCATATCATCAGAACTTGATCAAATTAATATGGCACCATCCCAAGACACCCCCTATCGGATAAAAAAAGAACCATCGAAATCGGTTCATAAACAAAGAGGTTAGGTCTAAACAAACCTAATAAAAAAGATCTAATACCTATGAAAAAAAAACGAAAAAAAAATGGGACCAATCGGAAGCTAGACTGGACCCAATGCAAAAAAAAAATTCAAAATCGGTTGAGAATTGGCGGAGATATGAGGTAACATAGGCACAAAAAAAAAAAAAAAAAAAAAATTCAATCGAATAGAGAACCTCCTCCTTTTTGAAGTCGGTTAAAAATGGCTATTTCTGAAGTTCAAGCAGTTCAAATTGTGTGTGCCAAATTAATCAAGGGCTAAGTCAACAACAAGGGGCAAATACCTACACTTTCAATAAGCAATAATTTCAATAATTTATGGTTACTTGTAAAAAAATTAAAAATGATTTACTATTTAATAAAGTTTTTATTGGTGGGTCGATTTTTTTGCCCTTCAGTTAAAACTATCCTCTCATAACTTAAAACATTTTTTTTTTAATTCAATCATTTGTATTGAATGGTATTGAAGGTGAATTTTTAACGAATTTTTGCTTTAAATTTTAAATTGAATAAGCACACCGTTGATTGATTGACATTTCTGTTTTACCCTTTACCCATTTAATTGTAATTAATTCATTTAATGGGAAAAAGATTAAAGATTATATTATATAATGTCACCTTCGGGAAATGGGTTTTTAATTAAAGTCGACAGAGTCAAACACTGTTTTTTTTTAAATACTAAAAGAGTTTAAAGGTCAAACTCTTTGAAAGGTTTCTCTTTTAAAAAGTTAATAAAGTCATTACTCTCAGTCCTGCCAAAGTAATTATTTTTTATACACATTTTTGTCAAGTTTTAGTAGCTTAAAAATTTCATTTATCAATATTACTAATAATAACATTTAAATAGGTGTTAGTTTTATTCTTTTTTGACAAAAAACACATTTTTTAATCTTTTATTTTTTTTGTTACCCAGAAACGTTTCGACATTTACAAATATGTCATCATCAGTCTAAAACATTTCAAAATGATGATTTTGATGTAATTTTTGAGAAACTGTCATTGTATAATTGTGTAATGATTGAAATGTTTTAGGCTGATGATGACATATTTGTAAATGTCGAAACGTTCCTGGGTAACAATAAAATAAAATAAAGAAAAATAAAAGATAAAAAAATGTGTTTTTTTGTCAAAAAAGAATAAAACTAACACCTATTTAAAAGAGAATTTGTTTCCTCGAAAATTTAGATATATATATATATATATATATATATATATAGTATATATATATATATATAAATAAGAAATTCTCAAAATTAATCAAAAAATTAAAAATATTAAATCAATTAGGTATATCTCAAAAAAAAATATAATAATTATTTTTTAACAATCATTCAACTTAATTATCAAATAATAATGATCAAATATTAATTTAAATAAATAATTTGATAATAATTAATAATTTAATAATTTTGCGACACAGTTCTGTGACATTCCAGAGTGTATTGCAAGTCTTCTGGATGAATTCCAGTTTCCATTTCGTTATTTTGGCCTGTTTCAGTTTCTTCGTAGCATTTAAATTTCTCTATTTTTTTTAACAGATTTACAACACGATAAAATGAAGCTTGTGAGGGTGTATTCCTATCAGGAAAATGCTCGGCATCTATTTTAATAGCAGCCCCATAACTCTTCTTCCACAATCACCATAAATTAAGACAATTTCAATTCTTTCTTCAACAAAAAATTGTTCCATTTTTATTACGGTAATACAATATAACTATCTACTGGATTGACACTAGAAATAAACTTTTTTAAACTCAAGAATTTTAAATAGATCTATTAAGTAGAAAATAATCTCTTAAATCTGTGTATAATTAAGTTTCTGTTTTTTAAATAGAAACCTATATGTTTCTGTACATATTCTGAATTTACAAAAAAACTGGACAGCTTTTATAAAAACTATTTTTTTATACGACATCAAATAATAAAAAATATTAAATCAATTAGATCTCAAAAAATTCTAATAATTATTTTTAACAATTATTCAACTTAATTATCAAATAATAATGACAAATATTTAATTATTAAATAAATAATTTAATAATAATTAATAATTTAATAATTTTGCGACAATGTTCTCTGACGTATTCCAGAGTGTATCTCAAAGTCTTCTGGATGAATTCCAGTTCCAATTTCGTTATTTTGACCTTTTTAAGTTTCTTCATAGCCTATAAATTTCTTGTTTTTTTAACAAATTTACAACACGATGAAATGAAACTTGTGCGGGTGTATTCCTGTCAGGAAAACGCTCGGCATCCATTTCAATGACAGCCCCACATAACACTTCTTCCACATTCACCGCATAAATTAAGACCATTTCAATTCTGTCTTGAACAAAAAATGCTCCATTTTTATTATGGTAATACAATAATATACTATCTACTGGATTGATACGAGAAATAAATCTTTTTAAACTCAAGACTTTTAAATAGTTCTATTAAGTAGAAAATAATCTCTTAAATCTGAGTATAACGAAGTTTTAATATCATTATAAACACTTATTTTCATTGTTGTGGCTTTTCGATTTAATAAATATTTATTTAATAATTAATTATTTAATCATTATTATTTGATAATTAAGTTGAATGATTGTTAAAAATAATTATTATAATTTTTTTTGAGATCTAATTGATTTAATATTTTTTATTATTTGATGTCGTATAAAAAAATAGTTCTTATAAAAGTTGTTCAGTTTTTTTTGTAGATTCAGAATATGTACAGAAACATATAGGTTTCCATTTAAAAAACAGAACTTGACCTCGAAAAACCCATGAAAGCTTGTTCTAGGTCGACAAACAATATCATAGTTTCCCCCTGATATAAATAAACTTTTATTTGAAACTTTTTTTCATATAATGCACTTTTTTTGAGTTATAAGACTGTATCAAGTTAAAAAACTCACCCGGTGCAGTAGATAATGTATATATATTATTTTATTATAAGTGAATTACGAAACTAGTTTGTCGTAACTTTGACATTTGAGACTATGTGAACTAATTTCAATAGAAAATGAATAGAATATTCTATTGGCTTTTCAAAGAGGGCTTGGTTGATATGTTGTAAAATTATTATAATATAGAAGTTGATATATCTGAATTAAACAGATATAACTTAATGGACTTATTTTAACCGCTCAGGTAGGAAAAGATTGTTATTCAAGAGATAGCTCAATAAATAGAGGATCCAAAAAGTGGTTCAGCTTACATTAATTGCAGGAAAATATTTTTTTTCTAGGATAGTTTGGTAGGTGTGGGTATGCCAAATCTAAGTTTGCGACCTCGAAAGTGTGGGGGACAACTTTTGGTGGCCGAAAAACCTCGAAAATTTCGGACTTTTTCGAGTTTTTTGCTTATAACTCAAAAACGGTCCATATTTTGTAAATAATTGTTCTATAGTAAATTAAAAAGGACAAAATTTAACGTTGAGTAAAAAAAAGAAATGCAAAATTGGTCTAGTAGTTCGATTTTTAATGGGGATTCAAAAAACAGCACCCGGGATCACTTTTGAATACCTCTCCCAAAAACTAGAACATTTTTAGATTTTTTCCCATTTTGACTATGAAGGAGCACGTTTTCGACAAAGACCACTCTATAAATTTTTAAAATAGATTAAGTTTGCTACAATTCAAACAAAGTTTCATCTTAATTGGATAATGGTAACCTGCGTCGCAATGAAGTTGAAGTTTGCAGTTTTTTTTCAAAAAATCGTAGTTTTCCCTTCATAAAATGATAAACACTCATCCTAGAAATGTAAGTCTTATCACATTGTCTAGGAAATTTTGTTGACTTGAACGCTTACTTGGACCACATTTTTGATAAAACTCTTAGATTTAAAGATATTCTACTTTTTCGGGACATGAAATGGACTTCTTCTAACTTAAAACCATTGTCATATAACGTTTTGATATTTTGACCCCAACAAGGGCTTTGGGTGGGCGCACTAATGGAAATTATCAAATAACTCCTAAACAACAACTTACGGGGAATTTTGTTATGAGCAATGTTGTAGGGGATGTAATTTCTGAAACTTTTGTGGGGGTGGGAGTCCACGGGGCGTACTACCTCTTGGCTAGCAAGAGAGCCGCCGAAAGCGGGCCTCTCAGCCATAAATCATCATCATCGAGTATACAGTCCTAAGACTGGTTTGATGCAACAATCCGTCTCCACTCGACTCTGTCCCCCGCCAGCTGTTTGACCTCTCTAAATGTCTGGCATCCCAAATCCCCAATTATTTGGTTGAAATATTCTAATCTGGGTCTTCCCCTTCCCCTTTTCTTTCCCACCTCCCCCTCCAAGATATCCCTAAGTAGTCCCCCATGTCTCAGTGTGTGCCCCATCATCTGACCTCTTCTCTTCCTCAGACTCCTCCACAAGGTTCTTTTTTCTCCGATTCTTCTAAGAACTTCTTCATTTGTAATTTTATCCATCCATTTGATATTCATCATTCTTCTGTAGCACCACATTTCGAAAGCCTCTAATCTCTTTCTCTCCGCTTCTCTAATTGTCCAGGTTTCACACCCGTACATGGCTATGCTCCATACATATGTCTTCAATAGCAACTTCCTGTTTTCTAAGCTGATTGAGGAGGAGCATAGTAGTTTTTGTTTTGAATTAAACCCCATTTTTGCTTGGGCAATTCTTGATTTAATTTCGTTTTCGCTCCTCCCATCTCATGTTATTTTACTTCCTAGGTAGCGGAATTCCTTAACTCCTTCTAGGTTTTCTTGGTTAATTTTGATGCATTCCTGTCTCGTTTGTTCTTTTTTTGTACATACTAGGACCTTGGTTTTATTCTTGTTTATTTTCATTTTGATTTCTTCTATTATGATTTGGTTAATTCCATTCAGGGCGTCCTCTAATTCTTTTTTATTGCTTCCTAGAAGGGCAATGTCATCGGCAAATCTTAACATAGCGATCTTTTCAGCCATAAATAATAAATGAATAATAGGCTCTCATTTAAAATTCCCCCGTTTCATAATTTTGAACCTTCTAAAGGGGAAGTGTGAAGGTCTTCTTAAAAGAAACAAAACAATATTTGAACAATTCTAGAAATTAAAATAGAAAAATCTAATTGAAACGTTAAAAAGTATAATGTAATTAGGTAACAGGTAATCTCCTCGCTTACAAATTATCTATACATTATATATGTCATAGAATATTTTATTCTGCTAATATACTAATACTTGCATTTTCTAACAAACATTACATCTCTTTTAAGTAATTATGAAGTAATAATAAAAGTAATAGTTGAAATATTGATAATAATTAAGCACAAACACGTCAAAGTTTTATGATAAGTTAAATCGATTATTCTCTATTGAAAAGATAAATCGACATACGAGTCCTGTCCCATCTCAATTGGCCCACCAATATTTTTTCTTTTTAAATAAGATTATGCTAATTCACGGTAAATTTAATTTAAATATTTATTTTTAATTATCATTTGGAACAACATTTTAAATAATTTAAACCATTTTATTGTAACATTTTACTTAAAATTATTTTTTAATTGTTAAAAACAATGAAAACATACAAAATCCAAAACCTTTACCACTGTGTGACGTCGCCTTTATTTTTAATTACGGCTTGAATTCTTTTGGACAACGTACTTATTAAGTTTTGACACTCATCTTGAGTGAAAGTATCCCAAATATTTTGAAGTTTGTGTTTTAATTCGACTACGTTTCTAGCTGGTTGTATTCGTAATAGCTTTTTCATTGTGTGCCAAAGAATTTCTATTGGTGACAAGTCGGGACTGTTTGCCAGCCACTCCAAAAGTAGAACATTATGATCAGAAAGCCATTTTAAAATTTTTTCTTGATGTATGGCAGGCCGCCCCGTCTTGTTGGAACACAAAATTATTATTATTCTGCAATGCATCTACCATTGTTGGAAGTAACGATTTTTTTAAAATCTCTAAATATTTATTGGTGTTTACAATTCCATCAATGACGTAAAGTTTTCCTACACCTCTAGCAGACATTGAACCCCATACCATAACTGAAGCAGGAAATTTTACTTTATTTTTTAAAAAATCTGAATTAAAAGCTTCATTTTTCTGACGAATAACTCT
Source organism: Forficula auricularia (assembly GCA_024734495.1). Taxonomy (NCBI): domain Eukaryota; kingdom Metazoa; phylum Arthropoda; class Insecta; order Dermaptera; family Forficulidae; genus Forficula; species Forficula auricularia. Next base: position 24,797 of record JALMQS010000263.1, read on the forward strand.
GCATCGATTGTCCCCAACACAAACTTCAAAACGAGACTCATCACTCCAATGGACACTATTCCATTCATCACTCGTCCAATTAATGTGACTTTTAGCCCATTTAAGCCGGTTTTTCTTTTGTTTTAATGTCAAGAGTGGCTTTTCTTTCGCCTAAAAAAAAATTAGTTGGAAAATTTTTTGGAATAAGTTGCAATAAAATTACCTTGTAAGTTTTAAAACCTAACTTAAGGGCTTCTATATGGCACGTGGATCTTGAAACACTTCGCCCCACAGCATCGCTCCAAAGAACAGATAATTCACCATAGTTCGAACGACTGTTTTTTCTAATCATCTTCTTCAATGCCCGTCTATCAGCATCTGATATTTTGGTTTTCAAAGCATACCGAGGTTTTGTAGCTATTGTACCCGTTGTTTTATAAACTCGAATAATATTTCTGACAGTAAACTTTGATAAATTAACTAGATCCCCAATTTCCGCGTTTGATTTTCCCTTTTTAAATAAATTGATAATAATTGAGCCAATTTTTTCACCAACAACCTTTCCATCAGTCATTTTTACTAATAATAAACAAAACAAACTTTCTTTTGTTGGAAAAAGGCAAAGCTTACTTGATTATTTCACATATTCAAAGATTCTTAAAAAAAAAAATCGTGAAAAGCAATATAAAAATATGTTTTTAACAATTAAAAAATAATTTTAAGTTAAATGTTACAATAAAATGTTTTAAATTGTTTAAAATGTTGTTCCAAATGATAATAAAAATAAATATTTAAATTAAATTTACCGTGAATTAGCAAAATTTTATTTAAAAAGAAAAAATATTGGTGGGCCAATTGAAATGGGACGGGGCTCGTATACAATTGAATTAAGCCCAATAAGTAAATAAGTATTTAAAAAAGTTAATATTTTAAGGAACTTTACGATTTATGATTGAGTCGCATTTATTATAGTAACAGGGCTTCAAGACTCTCCTAAATTAGTTTAAATATTTCTAATTTCAATTTATATTTAGAATCATACCATATAATGGACTAAAAATTGAGATGTTTTAATTTTCAATTATAAACCTTGAATTAAATTCAACATTTCTCTTATCTTATTTAATTAAAGTTTTCATTCAATTTTCAAATAATATTTTCTGTGTCGTTCTTTGCTTGCTTGATAATGGACAAATGTGAAAGCCAGTCAGATAACTGAGGTATAACAAATTCTTTGGGGCTCTTTCTGTGTAATCTAACGATCCTTTCTTTTGGGCTTGCTTGCTGCTGATGCAACTGAGTCGGCGTCGTCGTCTCTTCTAGTCCTTTTTTTGCCCCCACCTTCTTCACACCCTATACTGCAGACAATCCCCATTTATCTCCACCCAGAAGGCTGGCCTCTTTCTACAGAAACTACGATGACATCGACAAATCCCCAGGTTCATATGCTAGGACGTCATATCTATTACAAAAAAGGTTTTATATTAAAAATGCTTCTTGAGAGTTCCTCTCACATTCTAGTTTTTTTTTTTATTCTTTTTTTCTCTTTTAAATAATTTCACTACTTCGCATAGAAAATATCTAGATTTAAGGTTTCCTCGCATAACAATTAAAAATCAACTGGTGTGTTCACCACACGACTTTCACATTTTCATTTATTTGAAGTCATCGCAATAGTCCTACTTTACAGCCCCTTCTTTTATTTCAATCGGATTAAAAATTTGACACAACTAATAACTCATGACACTTTATAAATAATTAGTAGAGATTGTGGTGTTGGTGCAAGGTGAGACATCTTTAATAAAGATAAGAGTAAATAAATATTATATTTAATATTGATTTACTATGAGTTAAGGATACTAGGTCACTTATTTCACATTAAAATTAAAAAATTAAAAGATATAATTTTTTTTCTTTTTCAATATATATATTTCGGGCTATCAACCCATCTTCAGGAAGTACAGAAAGTAACTAATTCAACTTATTGAATAACAGGTTATATATATGTTTATTGAAAAGAGGGAAAGAATTTTTAAATTATTTTAAAAGGACACTTTCTCTAGGCTATTATTAAGTGAAAATATCAGGTTGGCGTTTGTTGACATAGGTATGTTTAGATAAAAGAAAAGTTAGTAAGTTCATTGACTTGTGTCTCTAGGTTGAGAATAAATTTTTGGCTTAGATATTAATAGGTCAATTATTATATTTTGTTTTACATCCAGTTGATTATCGATAATATTTTCATCGTTCAACAAGGCATATTTTATTTCCGTGGATTCAAGAAGATCCAATCTTAATCCTTTTCTTTCGAAATGAATAAGGGTGGGATTAGTAGGTGAAGGTAAGGGATCTAAAGAATATTGATGATTAGCAAATGCGGAAGTGGAATCTGGATTTATATGTTGATTTCTTATTAATTGTCTGTGGGAAGCTACATGTTCTTTATGCCGTTTTTTGAAAGATCTTCCAGTTTGTCCAATATAAATTGCATCGCAATAGTTGCAATTTAATTTGTATACACCAGATCTATTTATTTTATCAATTTTGTCAAGTTTATTATTTATTAATTGGGAGGATAAATTATTTATATTATAAAGGGCTGGAGTGATTCCATTCTTCAGGAGAATATTTGTTATTGGATAAGTTATATGTTTAGAAATAAAGGGGATTCTTTTATAGATTTTTTCAGATTCGATTGTGAGCAAATGTAATTGCGAAAGCGTGTGTTTTATATTAATTTGATAAATATTTTGATAAATATATAATATACTTGATAAATACACTAATTTTTTTAAAAAATCTTTGGAGTCGTTTTTGAGAAAATCAAAAAAACGAAAAATCTTTTCCGATTTCACCCAAAAGCTTGCTGTACTCCTTCTAGTCTATATCGAGCTTAAGTTTTGGATTTCATAGCTCAGAGACTTATGGTTGCGAATCGCAGGTGGGTACATACATACATACGCACTGACCAATGGATTTTTGATTGCTTTTTGGCCTCTGGGGACCACAATTTCCGGTTTTAGGTCCTATACCCGGTTTCTAACTATTAAGGGCATCGATTTCTTCCAACTAGAAGTTACAAAATGAAATTAACTTTTTTTCATCTCTAAGATACAAGCTCTCAAAGAGTCAGGACCCAGACTGGCCATCGCAAAACTTCACATTACTATATTCTATAGAAATGTGAAAGTAATTAGAACATATTAATCGAAACTTATAATACTATAAATTTATATGTATTATTTATGATGATTTATATAGAATGTCTTTGTCATACGTAATACTTACAATTTAGCATACAGGGAATGATCAAGTATTATAATTGTGCATGAAAAAAGTGTTGTTTTCAGTGGGACCGCAGAAGACTAAAAATGCAAAAACTAACCTGGGGGGGGGGGGGGGGTGCAGGGTCAAAAAATTAAAATCTTGGCCATTTACCAAACTCGACCAAAATTTGTATACATAATCAGTGGGAACCCAGGAGTCTAAAAATGCAAAAACTAACCCCCTCCCCTACATGATTATAAATAATTTGATTAAATATTAAATATAAGTGAAGGGCCAGGTGGTGGGGGTAAAGTCAAGTGGATGGCCACATCAGAACACATCAGATTATTTTGTTACGTTCTTTCGAAATATCTCCAAAATGGCTGAAACTATTAAAAAAAAAAAAAAAAATGAGCAAAACCATGATGTTTTGGTTAACAAGAATGCCTTATTGAATAAACATCAACAAAATTAAATTTTACGACATATTTATTATTCTATTATAATGCCTGTGCCTTGCCAATAGGGTTACCAACTCTGCAGAAAGAAATTTCTGAAGTTATAGGCAAACAAAAATGTCGGAAAATATTTTCTTTTCGTCAAAAAATAACTGATAAATAAAGTATACAACACAGTATCATACTTAAATATAACAGCCTTGGCAAAAAACATTAAAACTAAAATTTTTTTAAATCAAATAGTTACTAATAGTACAAGTGTATGAAAAAATCTTATAAGATGTTTTAGTTTTCAGTACTACTGAAAATGATCTACTAGGGATGACTGTTTAGTAAATCTATCAAATTAAATCATGCAAATTGACTAAAATTACTCTAATTATTTATTTTATGTGATTAAATAAACCTATTAGACCGAACGAGGAAGGGGATTATATGGAATTGGAATAATTATCGGAAAAGAGGTTTTTTTTATTTAATTAGTTTTTCTTCTTATTAAAAACAAGGACTAAAAAAATGATCAAGGACAGTCGATGGTGGAGAAGTAATCTCCGGAGTCGAAGCTCAAATACAATGTATACATTGATTCATGTAAAATAATTGGTTTAATAAAATTTATAAATAAATAAATAAACCTATTAATTTATCAAATTAAATTCTTCATAAGTGACTTAAGTTTTGGAATAATATTAGAAACTACTAATATTTGTCTTACATTAATTTAAATTTGATATTATTTATAATAATTTAACAGTTTTGAAGAACACAGCATTCAATTAAAACCCTGATGGCGAACCTTTGACACGCGAACTTATTTTGGGTGACACGCATCGACAAAGACAAAAATCGCCTAAATCCTAAATGTATATTAATTTTCTGTTTTTGTTCAATTTATGAATATTTTTTGGTTGATTTATCTTTATTAAATGGCATTTAAATATATGTAAAATAAATATCAAAAATACAAATTATCGTTAAAAGTATCAAAAAATTATGAATATTTCAATATAGCCCAGCAAATTAGACTTTTACTGGTCAATAATATTCTTTAAAAATTTGTAAATCAGATTCAATTGAATGTTGCTATGTTTTTAGGCATTTGCTTAAAAGGTCACTTTTGAGAATTAGGATCATCTTCTGTCATGGAAAATGTTGGCTTTATTCAAATCTAAAATTTTTAACAAAAAAGTGACTAAAGTAAAACTTCGGTCCAACAAATTTTTTTAGAAAATGAGAGAAAAATTAAGTTTCTAAGATGAGTGGTTTTCATTTTATGCAAAAAATAGCAGTTTTTCAAAGATTTCAACCTCATTGCGGCACGAGTTACTGTTATCCAATAAAGATCAAACTTTTCCAATCTCGTTTTTTAGCCAATTGGCAACTCTTATGAGGGCCAGCACCGAAAAAATTCTAAGATCGATTTCTTGTGACCACCCTAATGAGCATAATTCACTTTTAAGTATGTTATCCGATGCGAAATCTTATGCTCTTTCATTTTGGTAGGAGTGAAATTTTCTGTAATAAGCATAGCTTTCGAGTTATAAGAAGAAATCTGAAAAAAGTCCAAAACTTTCGGGATTTTTAGGTCGTCAAAAATTTAGAGAAAGAGCCAGATAGGCCTGGCCAACCTGAATTGCACTGCGTGCCTATTGACGACTTGAAAATTTCTGAGGGCCGCGCATAATAAATAAGAATAATTACAATTGATTCAATTTTTGACGTGACAACGTCTTATAATTCGATGAAGCCGGCTGCACTCTCGAAAAAACATGACTCATCTGAGGCGTTCCATTTAAGGCTTGAAGTGCAAGCGAGAGCGCGGAACGAGCAAGGAGCTAAGGAGGAACAGCTAGGCTAGAAAAGCAGGAGTGGGGGTGTCTCCAGTCAAGACAGGCATTTCCCCTCCAGCCGCCATCGTGTGAAGGGCACAAAACCTTCTCTTCCCATCTGAACGTATGTTAATAGTATCCATCTTTAAGACAGTTCTTTTTATTATTAACAGTGATAAAAAACAAGTTTGATTTTCTTTATATATTTTTTGTTTTTTATTAAAAGTGTGTGTAGGAAAGCCGAATCAATTATTAGAGAGGCGTTAAATGACAGTGGAGGAAAATTTATGAAAAAAAAATACAATGAAATATATTTGACTAATTCTTTAATGATGGACTTTAATGAATCACACTCGAATATTTTCTCTTCATTAAATAACCATATTTTAAATAATCTCCCAATGGAAAACCATATAGTATTACTAATTAAAAGTATTTCAAAATATTATTTTAAAATAAGATTACACTATATAACAAAAAGAGTTATGTAGACAAAAGTAAATCGAAAAGAATATTTTTTAACAAGTTAACCCATTTTCAAGGATATTAAATATAATTAATCGTTTCAACTTTTTCTTACAATCGTACCTGATTTAAAAACTATATTTTTGGTATTTCTATAATATATATTTAAATTTTTTTATTTGTTTTATAACTTAATTAATTCTTAATCTTTGAATTGTGTAAAAAACATTGGTTTAATAAATAAATAAAAAATCGGTTGTCTGTAAAGTCGGTTTACTGACGATAGTTGAACGTGACAACGTCATAAGAAAATACCATTCCATCAGTATTTTCTTATGACGTTGTCACGTTCAACTATCGTCAGTAAACCGACTTTACAGACAACCGATTTTTTTCGAAATCTGCCTTTTCAACGAATTTAGTACCTACTTATAAAAAATTTAGAGCAAGAGCCAGAAATTGGTCACAAACTCATATAGCTCTTATTTGGGATTCCTAACGTCGGTTAAAATTATTTCCAGCTTGTGCATATTTATTGGTCAGCGAGGCCTTTTTTCGGTCTAATTTGCCTGGGCTATGTGAGACGACAAGGACAGGGTTAAGTTAGGGTTATGATTCAAAATTTTGACACCCTGAGCTCAACAGTATTTATCGCCATCATCATCATCATTGAGTATACAGTCCTAAGACTGGTTTGATGCAACAATCCGTCTCCACTGGACTCTGTCCCCCGCCAGCTGTTTAACCTCTCTAAATGTCTGGCATCCCATATCCCCAATTATTTGGTTGAGAATATTCTAATCTGGGTCTTCCCCTTGCCCTTTTCTTCCCACCTCCTCCAAGATATCCCTAAGCAGTCCCCCATGTCTCAGTGTGTGCCCCATCATCTGACCTCTTCTCTGCTTCAGACTCCTCCACAAGGTTCTGTCTTTCTCCGATTCTTCCAAGAACTTCTTCATGTGTAATTTTATCATCAATTGATATTCATCATTCTTCTGTAGCACCACATTTCGAAAGCCTCCAATCTCTTTCTCTCGCTTTTCCAATTGTCCAGGTTTCACACCCGTACATGGCTATGCCACATGCATATGTCTTCAATAGCAACTTCCTGTTTGCTAAGTTGACTGAGGAGGAGCATAGTAGTTTGCTGTTTTGAATTAAACCCCAGGTTTAGCTTAGGGCAATTTTTGATTTAATTTCGACACTCTGCTCCTCAAATCGCATGTTTCGCCATCACTGAACTAAAAGTAAAATCAAAGTCCATTTTGAAATTATTATTATTATTTTTAAGTTAAACCTCAATTTGAACTATACAAGTCATTTCAAAAGACAATTTCTCTCAAGATGAAACGTAAACTTTTCTCTACAATTATATTTGTATACCCTTATTGATTACACGATAAATCGTAATTTCTTTTCGTGATAGAGGGTAGTCTTGGAGAAATGTGGTGCATTGACCTTTATTTAATAAAAAAAAAGGGGTGAACATCGGCGACAGACTGACAGGCGCCTTGGATATTTCATTTTATTAGTCATGTTAAAAGTTCCAAGTCAGGGGGTAGCTAACTCGCTACCCTGTCCAAACAAATCACAAGCTCTTTGAGAGAGAAAAAAAAAAGAAAATTATTCCCTGAGAAAAGTGTCCTTTGAATTTTTTATTTATTTTTTTATTTTAAAGCCAGGTTCAACACTTCGTTTTTATTTCTATTTACAACATATTTTCATTTACAAAAATGAAATAGCTCTGTCTCTCGATTGAATATTCCAACACTCAATTTTCTTCTTTGAGAGAGAGAGAGAGAGAAAAAAGTTAAATAGTGACATAATTTTCAAGTAAAGAAAATATTTTTCTTTTATTTTTCGTCAGGTTTTTAAAATGACTTATTAAAATAACAGTACCTGGAACTCCACTCCGTCCCACCCCGCCCCCGTATCCCCCACAACCGCACCCCCACCTCCTACAACTCCCACATCCACCCCACCCCGCACCTAGTTTTTGCATTTCTAGCTTTCTAATGGTCTACATATTATGGGTATATTTGTTTACTCGTACACCAATTTGCCCACATTCGTTCATATTGATAAACATTACAAAAAAATAAATAGGAAAATAATAATAAAAAAAATAATCGTATAAGATCTGAAATAAAAACATAAAATTAAATAAGATTTGTTTCCAAGCTATATAAAAAAAACCACTTCAACCACTTTATTTGTAAACACACCTGTTTTGTTATGATTTAGACACCTGTTAATTAAAAAACAAACCAATTATTATTTTGCATGAATTTATGCATACATTGTTTTTGAGCTTCGATTCCGGAGATTACTTCTCCACCATCGAGTGTCCTTGATCATCTTTTAGTCCTTGTTTTTTAATAAGAGAAAAAACTAATTAAAGAAAAAAAACCTCTTTTCCGATAATTATTCCATTATTCCCAATCTCTATCGAGTCATTAAAAAACAAACCAATTATTTTACATTAATTAATGTACACATTGTATTTTTTGCTTCGATTCCGGAGATTACTTCTCCACCATCGAGTGTACTTATTCATCTTTAGTCCTTGTTTTTAATAAGAGGAAAAATCTAATTAGATAAAAAAAACCTCTTTTCCGATAATTATTTCAATTCCATTATTCCCCAATCAAGTCGATTGGTTTCACACACCCATCCTCATTAAATAAAAAAAAAAAAAAAAAAAAATTCCTAATTTTATATCAATATTTGCTATAACCTATTAGTGGGTTTTAAAATTAAAAAACCAATTAAAAATAAAAGATAATTGAAAAAAATGTAAACAAACTTTTTTTTTTTTTGGCTTTTCGGCCTTTCTAGCCATAAGCCATTTTACGATACTATTTATTTTTAAAAATTTTGTCTCTACCCCGGGGGTCAGATTTTAGCCGAATGCCTCGAGTCGGATTCGAACTCGGGTCCACTTGGTTAGCAGGATGATACGCTACCGACTAGCCTATCTGACCCCCCCCCCACAAACTTTTTTATTGAGATTTTCATCTATCAATAATTACTTTAATTAAGAAAAGATCAATTAATATGAAATTTGTCGAGGTCCAGACCTAGCCAGATCGCTTTCTCACCCTCAAAACTTGTTAATAGAGTTGGTCTCATCAAAATCGGTAGAGGCGTTTTCAAAATAGAACTAAGATACAAATATATAAATATATATATACAATTTTTGCTCGTTTAATAAGAGTAGATTTTGTGAAATTGTTTTACAAACGAATTAAACTTAATTGCTTATTTAACTTAATGGCTTTATAATAATCGTTTAAGGTATTTGACCCCAAGAACGATGGCCTTACAAACCATACACTCGACTTTAATTACATTAGTCTCTTGTTCAATTTCACAAACAAGTAACATCTTTGTAATTTAAATATTATTTTTTAATCAACTTAAATTTATTTTTATTTTAATAGAAAATAATATAAAAACACTGTAAGTTAATGGCTACTTGTCGATTTAGAGAGAGCCGTTAACTTTAGTTTTATATTCGAATCGTGAAGATTTCACATTTCCAGGATTAAGTCACACATGCTTAAAGTTACAAGCTAGTCAATAAATCAAAACTAGGACTGATGATAATGGTTTTTACTTTACCATACAAGGTATGGTCAAGCATTTTAATAGTGCATGAAAATAATGTTTGTTTGTTTTGCTCCATTTTCAAAATATCTCAAAAACGGCTAAAAGCATTTTTTTTTTTTTTTTTATTTGGATTTGACTACTAGGTCATACCAATACATTGAATAATACAAACATAGAAAATACATATAACAATAAATACATAATACAATACATAATACAATACATAGAAAAGAAATTACATTAATAAATATACATATATATATATATATATATCAAATTACAAAAAACAAAAGAAAACAAACATAAAATTAATATAAAATATAACTCATAAAATTATTACAAAACCATTAACTAATTATAAAAAAAAAAAAAAAAAAAAACACCATATATTTAAAAATGCAAATTACAACTATCTATAAATTCAACCAATGATCTTAATAAATTTTCAGTGGGACAATCAATTAATGCTCTAAAAGTAGGAGGTTCTCTAAAGTGGGGAATAATTTTCTTCATCAATTCACATCTCCGAATTGTATATAATGGACAATGCAAAATTAAATGAGCTGGCGTAGCGGGAGTAAGAGAGCATGTGCAAAACGGGGACAGGGATAGAGATAGTTTTTTATTTTTTTTTTAATGCAATCGAATGCAAGAAGGGGTGCACCAGTAAAGATGTAGCCCCTATGGATCTCGAAAGACCCTTGCATTACCGAAGAGAAGGGAAAGTTGTTTAAGTGAGAGGGTGTAGACGTAGGTGTCTATGCACCCTGGTTTTGAAGGTTTGAAGATCATAGGTGCTGGGAAAGATAGAGGCTGGGAGAGAGTTCCAGTTCCTTGAAGTCATGGGGATATATGAATTCGCGAATGAAGTGGTCCGGCACTTTTCTAATTTGACCGCGAAAGAGTGTTGGGAGTCGGCAAAACGTGTGCTGCGTGCAAAGCATGCTTTGGGGGGAGTATTGATTTTATCTCATCAGAGCACCTGCCGTGATAGTATCTATAGAAAAGGGGAAAGGGCGGAGACATCTCTTCGATGAGCCAGCGAGTCGAGGGAGTCGGTGAGGGTAGAATCGTCAATTAGCCTGACGGCTCGTTTCTGAATTGCATCAAGGGTAGCAAGAGAATATTTTGAGGCTCCTCTCCACAGATGAGAGCCGTATTCGAGATAGGGGCGGATTTGGGCCTTGTAGATGGTGAGAAGTTGTGGGGGTTTGTAAAATCGCTTGGACCTGAATAAGAAGCCAATCTTCCTTGCTGCAGATAGTCTATAGAGATGGGAATTAGAGAGGTATGGTTTATCCTGATACGATTTAATATTGTTATTTCTTTTCTGGTTGATGATGGATTAGAAAGGAACCAAGGTGGACCAGGAGAGGGCTTCAGATTATACAGAGATAGGCCTTTAAAGCGTGAGGTTTCACTCCAAATGTTTTTCCAACTATGAAAAAGACCCTGTTTAAAAATATTCATGACATCCTGTGAAGAAAGTCCTTCTTCCAAAGGGACTCCAGCTCTAACAGCTCTTTTAGCTAAGTAATCTACTAGATTATTATGTATATTTCCTGAATGCCCTTTGATCCAAGAAAATCTTACTATATGTTGCTGAAGATATATATATTTTACAATAGAAATTATTTGGAATAAAATTAAGTTTATTTTTCTATTATATTTGCTGAATTGAATAGCAGTGAGTGCGGATTTTGAGTCTGAAATGATTATTGTAGATTTATGGTTGTTAATTTTAGTATAATTTAAGGCCTCTCTGATTGCTACTAACTCTGCACTAAAAATTGAGCAAGCAGAATGAAGTTTGAAAAGATGAAAAAAATTATTTGAGGTATTTATGAAAGCGCAGCCAACTCCACTCGTTGATTTAGACCCATCAGTATATATTATGTTTTCATAATGTTCATTAGGTCTGATATGAGGTTCTGAAAGTCTAATATACAAAGGGGTGTTTAAAATGTCCAGGTCAAAAGCATTTTAATAAAAAAAAAATTGAGCGAAACCATGGCGTTTTGGTCTACAAAATAGCTCTAATGAGTTAAAATGTAAAAAATGATAATTTACGAGATATTAATTTTTTTTTATTTTTTTTTTTTTTTGGGCTTTTCGGCCTTTTTAGCCATAAGCCACTTTACGATACTATATATTTATTTTTCAAATTTGTCTTTACTCCCGGGGTCAGATTTTAGCTGGATGCCTCGAGTCGGATTCGAACCGGGTCCCCTGGTTAGCTCGCTGTCATGCTACCGCCTAGCCTACCCGACCTCCCAGATATTAATTATTTTGTCAAAATGTCTCTTAGTACATTATTGCGTTACCAAATTTTGTGTACGGCGCTCTAGTTCAAAAACAGGGTGAATATCAAAACGAATTTTCACATGTCGATTCTTTATATTGAGGCTAAGACTTGATTATATTTTGATTGAAATCGAACCAAAAATTAAGAGGGGAGAGGTTTAAAAAATTAAAATTATTAAATTTTCAAACTAGAAAAAACAGAGAAATTTACTATAAAACGGACCTACATTAAAAAAAGAGTCATTATTATTATTATTATGTTTGTTGTTTTATTTTTTGGGGGGGGGGGCAAAATTGGTGAGGGACTCTTTAAATAGAACTATCAATATAACCCTTTAAAGCCGTTTATCGATTTGTAAGAAATTTTACATTTGCACCTAAACCAGCGGTTGCCAAAGTGGTGGTCCGCGGACCACTAGTGGTCCGCAGAAAAATGTGGAATATACTTTCTTTTCTATCTTTTATTTGTTTTGTTTGTACAATTTTTGTTTATTTTGTTTATTTTATTATGGTTTATTAATAAAGCTTTCATAACTTGGTTACTATTAATAGTTTCATTTTATTAACTAGGTACATTTTATGTGTTCTTTGATCACAATTTTTTTGACGTGACAACGTCTTATAAATTGGTTTGCCGGGTGACACTTCAAGAAACTGCGTTACGGAGCTCCGCTCACGTTATGCGCTCACAATGAGAGCGAGTGAGAGGAGGATACAGGAAATTCCGCACGTGCGATCCAATGTGCGATCCAATCAGAAGAAGTGGGCGGGCCACTTAAGCCGCCAGATTCGAACATGAACCTGCTTTATCGAAACTAACTTCTATTTTATAATTATTAGCCTTAATTATACCTATATATATATATATATATATATATATATATATATATATATATATATATATGATAGATAGATAGATAGATAGATAGATTTAGATAAAAGCAACAATTATTTTTTAAACCTTAAAAGATATCTATATTCATTGAAAAAAAAATCAATTTTCAAGTTTCAATTTTCCATAGATTTAAATTTAATTTATATTTCATTTATTTCTTTATTTTTCTAAAGCTTTTTTTAATATGTATTTTATAATGACAGTAATTCCAAAAATTATTGAGTTCTTTATTCATCTTTTCAAAAAAACGCAAGATATTTGAATTTGGTTTGACAGTTTTTCAAATTAACGGTTCTCAATCAGATGTCTTTAAACAGTTTAACATAAAACATACTGTAATATTGTACCAAAATATATATTGATTTAGTAACATATTTAATATAAGGTAAGCTTAAAATTATATTATTTCAAACATTTAAATACTGTCCACCTAAAATAAAATTATGATTTATTATTATTTTTTAGGCTTACAAAATTAAAAAGTTTTTCTGAGAAAAAATATTAATATTTTCCTATCATGGATGCTAAAATTATTTGTGAATTATGCATTAAGACATTTGGCAGGCAATCTGAAAAGAATAGACATTTGAGAGATATTCATAAAGTTGTCGATATAAATAAATCTAAAAAAAATCATATTTTATGTCCATTATGTCCTAACGAAAAAAATGGTTGCCTGTAAAGTCGGTATACGGGCGAAAGTTTTACGTGACAACGACTTTGAGTGGTAAAATAATTTTAATGTGAATATTCATTCGTATAGTAGGAAGAAGGATGAAATAATAGTAACAATTTAAAACATTTATTTATACAAAGAATTATATTTAAAACATTAATTTATACAAAGAATCTCGCACTGAATTTCATATTAACAAAATTTTATTTTTACCTTTACACATACATACGTATTTATATACAAATATACATACAATAACTTGCAATACATTTGCGTTCTACTACGTTAAAAGGAACAACCATTGACTTGACATTTTCTAGGCACATTACAGCAGAAACACTTCCTTTCATTTCATATTTCTCCTATCATCGCCCTATCCTCAACAAAATCACTCAGATAGGAACAAGTTAAGTTGTAGTAAACGCTGTTTCATTGTACGCAAATGTATTGCAAGTTATTGTATGTATATTTGTATATAAATACGTATGTATGTGTAAAGGTAAAAATAAAATTTTGTTAATATGAAATTCAGTGCGAGATTCTTTGTATAAATTAATGTTTTAAATATAATTCTTTGTATAAATAAATGTTTTAAATTGTTACTATTATTTCATCCTTCTTCCTACTATACGAATGAATATTCACATTAAAATTATTTTACCACTCAAAGTCGTTGTCACGTAAAACTTTCGCCCGTATACCGACACGGGCAACCATTTTTTTTTATAAATATATTTAACAATTAAAAAATCCTATTTGTGGTCCGCGGGATTTAAATTATGATTTAACTGGTCCGTGAGGTCAAAAAGTTTGGCGACCGCTGCCTAAACCACCTTATGAGAAATTGATAGTGACTCAAAAGAGGGAGGGGTTCAAAAATAATTTAAAATAATAAAATTTCCAAAAAAAAAGATCGAAGAAGGCTGATATTTACGATAAAAGAATCCCTTATTTAAATGGTGAATATGATAAATATCTAATGGATTCAAAATAAGGAACTAAAATTAATTATAATTATTTATTTTATTTAGTATTTACCATATTTATTTTAGTATATATTTTTCATCTTAGAAATATTACATTAGATATAATCTAACTTTAAAATAGTCGTTCGCCTTTTAGCTAGTCATTCGAAACGGAAGAGTATCATATCGGTTGTCTACCCTATAGGCGTTCCCGTCAATTTGCTGAACGCTATTCACACTCAGTAGGATGGAGCGACAAAAACTTGAGATTTCTAAAAATTAGAATTATATATCAAAAATTGCTTAAATAGTAGTAGACCATTTGAGAATTTTTTTTTAAATATTATGACATCATATTAATAATACCTCTGAAAATAGACCCGAAATTTGAAATTGTTCGATAAAATCCTAAAAACACCATCTACTATTGTATATTTCTATAGATAATCGAAACTAAAATAATACCCAAAGTAAATTAAAAAAAAACATGGTTATTTAATTAATAGAGTAAAGGGTGTGTAGTTTCACAGTGAATGAAATAAAACTCAAAGAGGTTTATACAAACTCAATATATTTCGGATTATTAGTCCATCATCAGGAGTTTACAAGTTAAAACTAATAATAATTGAACGAGCGGTCACAATTTTTAACATCTAAATCATATGTACCAATATAACAAAATATAACATTCAAATCTTACATACCAACATAACACAAGAAAAACATCAATAAAATTAAAATTTAAAAAATTGTTTTACAAAGATTTTTCTTTTTTAATATAAAAATATATAAAAATAAATATAAGAGATCTAGGTAAATATGAATATTAATATAAATAAAAAACCCTTAATTACAAGTATAAATATGAAATTTTTTTAGAATTAAATTAGAAAATAAAATTACAAATTTAAGTCATAGACACAAAATTAATTATAAATATCAATGTACAAATAAGCATAAATCACATATAGAGATAAAGATTAAAATAAAACATAATAGAGATAAATTAGATGAGATAAATTACAATATACAACAATTTTGTGGTTATCTCATATATCAGTATGTCATTTATTTTAGAAGGCTGAGGGCGCGTGGTTTGAATTTAATTTTGATTGTAATTTGGGAAATAGTATATAGTTGAGAAAGAATGAGGTTAAGAGTGTTAAGTTTTTTAATTTTTGTTAATTAATAGATCTATTATTGTGGAATTTCTAATGTCCTGCTGGTTATTGAGAATTTTATCTTTTTCGATTATAGCTTTCTTAATTTCAGTTGATTCTAATAGGTCTAATTTTCGGCTTTTAGAGGCGAAGTGTAGTGGTATAGGATTCTGGGGTGAAGGTGAGTGATTGTTTTCAACAAGATGATCTCCGAAGGCGGAGGTTGGATCACTCTGTGTGGTGTCTGACTGCAACTTTCTTAGCGAGATGAATTCATAAATTAATTCCTGTGAATCCATGCGAGCTGTAGAGGGCGTACTGATGGAATGGAGCAGCTTGAAAAATTATAAATTTATTTAGTTTTAAAGAAATTACATATTTATAAGTTACATAATTTTTTTTCTTTTCTTTCTTAAACGTTGCGCAAATCGATGAGAATTGTTTGATTTTCTACTTCCCTGTCCAAATACCTTCTAATATAAAGCAATTTGACCTGTGAAAAAAAATAATGTAATCAATAATTTCTTATGTAAATATTCTTGTTAGAATTTCAGATTAAATACTAGTAGTAATAAATTAGTATTTATTTATAAAGTATTGAAACCGTTGCCGTTTACCAACAAAACCACCTGCATATTTCCATTTAAAAATAAGAAATTTCCTGTCAACCATTTTACTAAATTGTTACACTCTAAATGAATTGGAAATCAGTGATTTACATAATAATATAATATAAAATAAAATGATTAGTAAATTATAATGAAACACGCTTGTTAATCATAAATCACTACAAGAATATTAATTCGTTTACCAATGAATCGATTAACCTCAGGCCAGTGAGTTTCAATTATCCAATTTAGTAATTAATCTTTAACCGTCAGCCATAAAATAGCGATCAGTTCAAATTAAAATTAAACAATTCTTAATTAGAAGCTCTGGAACGTAACGTTAAAAATATCTAATCATTGGCAGAATACAACATATACAATACATATGACAAGTGTGTATCACTTGAAAATGTAATTGAATTTTTTAATTGCCGAATCTGAAAATAAAATCTAAACAGAATGCTGATAAATGTTTTAAATAATGGAATCTTTATTATAGCATTTTTAAATTCGAGGAAAAAGTACAAACTCGGTACACACTCACCATCTACAAGGCCCAAATCCGCCCCTGTCTCGAATACGGCTCTCATCTGTGGAGAGGAGCCTCAAAATATTCTCTTTGCTACCCTTGATGCAATTCAGAAACGAGCCGTCAGGCTAATTGACGATTCTACCCTCACCGACTCCCTCGACTCGCTAGCTCATCGAAGAGATGTCTCTGCCCTTTCCCTTTTCTATAGATACTATCACGGCAGGTGCTCTGACGAGATAAAATCAATAATTCCCCCAAAGCATGCTTTGCACGCAGCACACGTTTTGCCGACTCCCAACACTCTTTTGCGGTCAAATTGGAAAAGTGCCGGACCACTTCATTCGCGAATACATATATCCCCATGACTTCAAGGAACTGGAACTCTCTCCCAGCCTCTATCTTTCCCAGCACCTATGATCTTCAAACCTTCAAAACCAGGGTGCATAGACACCTGCGTCTACACCCTCTCTCTTAATCAACTTTCCCTTCTCTTCGGTAATGCAAGGGTCTTTCGAGATCCATAGGGGCTACATCTTTACTGGTGCACCCCTTCTTGCATTCGATTGCATTAAAAAAAAAAAAAACTGAAAAAACAATTTCTTTATAGTAAATATATTGATAGAGTCAGTCGCGAGTGAGCTCTCTTGGCAGTTGGACGTGTTTTCGCTGTTCTCTTAGACACCACTCATCATTATCACAGATAACCTATCTCTTTTTCTTTTTTTCTATTTCTTGTTTTCTTTCGTTATTTCAAATCTTTATTCATTTTTTTATAGATATATATTCTAATATTTATTTTTACTATTAATTTATTTTTGGGAGAATTGCAAGTCGCAATTCTCCCAAACTATCCATGGTGGGGAACGAAATGTTTCCCCCCTTCAGAGTCCCTCCGCGAGCTCGACCTAAAAGGCCTCGTTCCCAGTATGGCGAAAATTCTGATAATTTATTATCAATAAACCAGAACAGTTTATTTACAAATAATTCTAAGATCCAACCTCGTTTCATTGTAATCAGCCATGCTGATAGTGAAAAAAACCTTTCTAAAATTTCTCCTTTCTTGATAAACCACGTAATTTCTCACTCTGCTGGTAAAGTAAAAAACATTAAGAAACTAAAAAATGGCACCCTTCTGGTTGAGACATTTAATGACAAACAGACCGAATCACTATTTAAATTGAATCAATTTACTGCTGATATCCCAATCAAAACTCAGGCCCATGCCACACTTAATTCATCCAAAGGAGTAATTTATTGTCCAGATCTGGTCAATATTCCGAAAGAAGAAATTCTTTTGGAACTGAAAGATCAGAACGTCATAGATCTTCATAAAATTACTCGGAAGGATCACGGACAAATAATTCCAACTCCCCTAATTATTCTTACATTTGGTTTTCCAACTTTACCACTGTCAATTAAAGCGGGTTTTTACAGCCTTACGGTGAGAAAATATTTCCCACCCCCAATGCGTTGCTTCCGGTGTCAATTATATGGCCATACATCTTCTCGGTGTTTATCAGCCCCTATTTGTTCTTTTTGCTCCAACCCCGCTCACCCCGAATCCCCAGATTGTCAAAATGGACCAAAATGTCTTAGTTGTCCTGAATCATCTCATCCCAATTTCTCTAAATCTTGTCCTAAGTTTATTGAGGAAAAGGAAATAATCAATATATCGGTAGAGCAAAATATATCTTATTATGCAGCAAAAGCTCAATTTAAAAAGAATAATTTACCTAAACAAACAAGTTTTGCCTCTACATTACAGAATAAAACCTCTTGTTCCTCTTGTGAGGAGCTTAAAAATACTATTAAGACTCTAACTGAACAAATAAAATCTCTGACAAATAAAATCGAATCCATTGCCACAAATAATTCTAATATTAATACAACTCCTGCTATTGAACCTTTTGAAACACAAGAAGAAAATACTAATATGAGTATAAATACTAGTACACCTCTTCTAACAATTGTAGAAAATTTAAATTCAAGTAACTCAACTCTATCTGCCTCCGATTCGGACGCCTCGGTGCGCTCCGTGGGGGGACTTCGGACTTTCCGTGGGGGGGCATCTGGGGGGGCTCGGGTTAGGGGTCGTGGTGGATCTCAAAAGAAAAAAAAAGAGGAAAATAAATAATAAATGATTTGTTTAAAACGTGCATTACTATCATTGCTGTATCTGTAATTTGAGAATCGTTAAATTACTAAATCACTTTCCTTCTCCATTCTCTTCTGATGGCTGAAAATACAAATAATATAATTCAATGGAACTGTAATGGCTTTTTCAGTCATTTAGGAGAAATTAAACTGCTTATTGATGAATACGACCCAATGGTAATAGCTTTGCAAGAGACTCACACTTCTCCCACAAATAATGTCAACCTAAGAGGTTTTGATATTTACAGAAAAGATTGCGACCAAGGTCAACAACGGGCATGCAGAGGTGTTTCGATTCTTGTAAAAAACAACCTGCTCTCTGCACCTATATACATCAATAGCAATTTGCAAGTCGTCGCAGTTCAAATGAAATTGCCCCTCATTACTATTTGTAGTATTTATTTACCAGGAAATGAAAAAATGTCTAAAAATGAAATAGAAAATATTATTCAACAACTACCCCCGCCTTTTCTATTGTTGGGTGATTTTAATGCCCACAGCTCTATCTGGGGTAGTCAATCATCATCTACAAGAGGAAAAATAATTGAATTAATATTGAATAATAATAATAATATTTCTCTCTTGAATACTGACCAATACACACACTTCAGCTCAGCATATGGCTCTTTTTCATCAATAGATCTATCCTTTTCTTCATCATCTATTGCTACAAAATTTTTTTGGAGAAGACATCCGGATTTATGTGATTCTGATCATTTTCCCATAATTTTAAATTATTTAAATAAAATTCCTCCTATCAGAACACATTCAAAATGGCAAATCGCTAAGGCGAATTGGCCACTTTTTAATAAATTATCTCTTATCGATTATGACAGCGCTGATAGTAATGTTTTTAATAAATTAGAAAAATTCACTAAAAAAGTTCTCAAAGCTGCTGAATTTTCTATTCCAAAGTCAAAAACTAGAGTCAAGCATGTCCCCGTCCCGTGGTGGTCAAAAGAAATAGGAAATACAATTCAAACAAGGAAAAAAGCACTAAGGCAATTTGAAAGAAATCCCACCACTGGAAATCTGCTCATTTTTAAAAAAGCTAGAGCCCGTGCTAAATACTTAATAAAAGAAAGTAAAAAAAAGTCTTGGCAAAATTTTATTTCCTCTATTTCCTATTATACCCCAAACAAAAAAGTATGGGACAAAATTAAAAGAATTAAAGGGACAAATTTTCCAATAATTAAAGAAATAAAAAATAATGACCATACAATAACAGGACCCTTTGAGATCGCAAACTGTTTTGCACAGCACTTCTCTAAGATATCTTCCTCAGAAAACTACGACCCTACTTTTATTCAAATAAAAAACATTTCCGAGCGAAGATCTATAAATTTTTCTTCAACAAATGTTGAATATTTCAACGCACCCTTTTCGGTCTGGGAATTCGAATATTCATTAAATCAAACTAGAAATACTGCCCCCGGACCAGATAATATTCATAATCAAATGCTGAAAAACTTGAATCCACATTCTAAGAACACATTATTAAATATTATCAATGAATTATGGCAAAAGGATTCGTTTCCATCTATATGGAAAAAAGCAATTTTGGTACCCATTCCCAAGCAGAATCTTGATCCTCATTTCGTGCAAAATTACCGCCCTATCTCCATGACAAGTTGTATTTGTAAAGTCTTCGAAAGGCTGGTAAATAAACGCTTGATGTGGCATTTGGAAAATAATAAATTAATTTCCAATAATCAATGCGGATTCAGGCCCCTACGATCTTGCATTGACCAATTAGCTCGTCTCGAAAATTATATACAAAATGCCTTTATAAACAAAGATCATGTAATAGCCATTTTCTTTGATCTTGAAAAGGCTTACGATACAACTTGGAGATATTCTATTTTAAAACAATTGAAAGAATGGGGTATTAAAGGTCACTTAGGTATTTTTATACAGAAATTTTTAACAGACCGAACATTTCAAGTACGTGTAGGCAACACTCTCTCTAAGGTACACACTCAAGAAAATGGAATTCCACAAGGTTCTGTTCTTAGTTGTACACTTTTTTCGATAGCTCTGAACAACATTTCAAAATTAATTAAGTCGCCAGTTCAGCACTCTCTCTTTGTCGATGATCTTGCAATATATTTAAGATCAAAAAATTTGAATTTTATAAAAACAAAAATGCAAATTATAATAAATGATGTCAATAAATGGGCCTCAGAAAATGGTTTTAGATTTTCAAAGAATAAAACATGTTGTCTACATTTTTGCAGACTTAGAACATCCCACCAAGATCCATCTTTATACATCGATGGGAGTCCCATATTATATAGGGATAGTGTAAAATTTCTTGGTCTAGTCTTTGACAAGAAACTAAACTGGAGAGATCACGTCAAAGATCTAAAAACGAAATGCCTAAAATCATTCAATCTTCTAAAGGTGCTTTCCAATTCCAACTGGGGAGCGGACTCTATCAGTTTACTGAGAGTATATAGGGCGATTATTCGCAGTAAATTAGATTATGGTTCACCCATTTACTCTTCTGCTAGAGAGAGCGTTCTAAAACAGCTCGATATGGTCCATAATTTGGGTATCAGAATAGCTTTGGGAGCTTTCAGGACAAGTCCAATTTCAAGTCTTCTGGCGGAGTCTTGCGAACCCCCTTTAAAAGTTAGAAGAGAAATACTATCTTTGAACTATGCTATAAAAATCAATTCTCTTCCAACACATCCAACATATAAAGACATTTTCAATCCCACAAACTTAAGCAAGTTCTCAAATTGTCCAAAAAATACCAAACCATTGGCTCTGAGAATAAAAGAAAACCTAGAAGGAATTAGAAATTACTTGGACCAACAAATTCGAATAATTAATACCCCAGAACCACCATGGCTCTTAAACAAACCATCTTGTTTATTGGACTTGGCTAAATTTAATAAAGAGAGCCTTGATGAGAGGTCGTATAACATCTTGCTAGCAGAATTGCTAAACAGATATCCGAACTTCTCACTGATATTTACAGATGGATCAAAATTCGAAAAAAATGTGGGATGTGCGTTTAAAATGGACAGTTCATCTGGCCATTTTAAACTCTCGCCCATTACAAGTATATTTAATGCTGAGCTGAAGGCAATTGAACTCGCACTTTTCAAATTAAAAAATCAAAGAAGTAACAAGGCAATAATCTTATCAGATTCATTAAGTGCCTTATTAGCAATCCAAAATTTATATATATTTCACCCTATTATCCAAAAAATCCAAATAATACACCAAGATCTTATCAGAATGGATAAAGTAATTCACTTCATGTGGATCCCTAGCCACAAGAAAATTTTAGGTAACGAGGAAGTCGATCGACTAGCAAAAAAGGGAGCAAATAAATTAACTTACGATTTCACCGAATTGTGCTATGAGGATATAAAATTATTTTCAAAAAACTTAATCCTGAAGAACTGGGAAAATGAATGGGAGGAAATAGAAAATAATTTTTTAAAAAGAATCAAACCAAATATTACTCCACTGTTAAAACACAAATATAATAGTAGGAGAGAACAAACAATAATAACTCGTTTGAGAATTGGTCACTGTTTCTTTTCTCATGGCTTTTTAATTAATAGAGAAGCTCCACCTTGGTGTATTACGTGTGACAGGAGAATTGATGTATCCCACATATTAGTGGATTGCCCACTTTACAATACTAAAAGGATAAAATATAAACTTGAAAATAAAAACATCAGGGATATTCTCTCTGATATGGATTGCTATGAAAACCTGCTTGGGTATTTGCGTGATATTAATCTTTTTAACCATATCTAAAATATCCCTCTTCTACTTCTTTGATTTTACTAATTTAATCTGTTGTATATTTATTAAATAGTCCCTTTACAGCTTTTGTTGTTATTTTATATAGTTTATCGTTGTTGTTATATTGTATAGCTCTATTTTGTTGTTATTTTATATAGTATTATCTTTGTTGTTATTTTGTATAGGTCTATTTCGTTGTTATTTTATATAGTATTATCTTTGTTGTTATTTTGTATAGGTCTATTTTGTTGTTATTTTATATAGTATTATCTTTGTTGTTATTTTGTATAGGTCTATTTTGTTGTTATTTTATAAAATTTATCTTGTTATTTTATTTGTCTATGATACTATTTATTTAAGACGTTTCTAGGTTGTCTTGTATTTGAGGCGCTAATAACCCTTGTCGTTGATGCGCCTAAAACACCTATATAATAATAATATTGATAGAGTTAAGCATTTTTAATGAGCTCTTATTTATTCCAAAGATATTTCATTAACACTTAGAACGCCCGGACTTTCAGATCCCCTAGAACGCCTGGACGCCGTCAATTTGACGACTTGCATTTTTCAACACTCAAACTAAATAAAATCATTCTGTTTCATTTTATTTAATATTTTGTTTATTTTTTCTAATAATAAATATAATTCTATTATCAATTTATATATTAAAAATACATATTAATATATTAAATTTTAATAATCATTATGATATAAAATGAAAAATTAACATGCTATATTTATGGAGTATTATCATTAACAAAACCAGTAGTTCTATATTATATGTTATTATTATAAATATTATATTAAGAGCTTTTCGTGCGTGCCTTCGGCACGCCCTCGAAGCTCGGCCCTTTTTTTTTTTTTTTTTTTTTTTTAATGCAATCGAATGCAAGAAGGGGTGTACCAGTAAAGATGCAGCCCCTATGGATCTCGAAAGACCCTTGCATTACCGAAGAGAAGGGAAAGTTGATTAAGTGAGAGGGTGTAGACGTAGGTGTCTATGCACTCCGGTTTTGAAGGTTTGAAGATTATAAGTGCTGGGAAAGATGGAGGCTGGGAGGAGTTCCAGTTCCTTGAAGTCATGGGGATATATGAATTGGCGAATGAAGTGGTCCGGCACTTTTCTAATTTGACCGCGAAAGAGTGTTGGGAGTCGGCAAAACGCGTGCTACGTGCAAAGCATGCTTTGGGGGGAATTATTGATTTTATCTCATCAGAGCACCTGCCGTGATAGTATCTATAGAAAAGGGAAAGGGCAGAGACATTTCTTCGATGAGCCAGCGAGTCGAGGGAGTCGGTGAGGGTAGAATCGTCAATTAGCCTGACGGCTCGTTTCTGAATTGCATCAAGGGTAGCAAGAGAATATTTTGAGGCTCCTCTCCATAGATGAGAGCCGTATTCGAGACAAGGGGCGGATTTGGGCCTTGTAGATGGTGAGAAGTTGTGGGGGTTTGTAAAATCGCTTGGACCTGAATAAGAGGCCAATCTTCCTTGCTGTAGATTTCGCTACAGAGGAGATGTGTTCATTCCAAGACAGGTCAGATGCGACAGAGACGCCCAACATGGATAGGCTGTCATCACATTTTCAGGGTATTCGAATCGAAGTGAATATCAGGGAAATCTGTATTTTCGCGCCTAGAAATTAGACAGCATTGAGTCCGGCGCTGGTGCCCTGGCGGGCAGCGTCTCGGTCCAAAAATTTTATTCCTTTTAAAAATCCACACTCCAAATGTATACCCGTAAACTAACAAAAATACATCGTCTCTTAAAAGTTTCGCATCATGATTTGCAATATGATTTTACTAAAAACTTTATTCAACCTTTTTGTTGTCCCCAAGGTACTTAATTAGGATTTTAAATTTCATCAAAATTGGTTAAGTCATTTTCAAGATATTTAGAAAAAACTAAAAAAGTACTGAAATAAAGTACTAATGTTTGTGGGCCGATATGTACCAAAAACTAATCAGCGCTTCATTTTGTTAAACTAATCGTAGGTTTTCAATTTCATTTCAATCGGTGCAAAGGTGTGGAAAAAATCGTGGACGAAATAAACGATTAACACACACACACACGACATACATACTGTATCATCCATCACATCCGCACGCTTACTAAATGAAAAAATCGCACTTTTGGCCTCTCGACGAGACTCCATGGTAATTTTTGGCAAAACCGTCACGTGCTAAAATTCAGCCTAATTGAATACTACAATTTGTGACCTTAATTGAGTCCATGGGTTCCGTAGTCTTTACCTGAGGACCCTTTGAAGTCACGCTTGCGCACGAGAGCGATTGCAATACTTTACCCATGCTTCGCATTGGATAAAGTAATAATAGTATTAATATCCACGCGAGGTTCTTTCGTTGACCATTTTAAATCCTGAAGAAGGAGTGCCACGATCCTTCGAATTGTCGGATTTTTTAGAGAGAATGAAATTGATATTCGAATAAAGTTGTTTTATAGAAAATAGAAAAAATGCTTTGAACTATAATTAAATTTTCTAATTTTAATGTCCTAAATAATTTTAAGCATATAGAGTAGTCGTTTCGGGACAATACTACCAATAAGTTAACGCTAGAGTATATATTATAGTTTCATTTTTGTTACGCTCTATAAATTCAGAAATCTTTTCTTAACAAGATGGGAAGAGAACGTTCTATAATTCGAACTAGGCCACTTCCCTCTTCCCCTCTTTATGATTCGAATTTTTCGTACCAAAAAACTATTCTTAATTTTTCAATTAGGTTATGTTATTATCTATTGCAATGTTAATACATAGTACCTGGAGCCAACGACCCCTCCTCCTACTCCTCCCACATCCACCCCACCCCAGTTTTTGCATTTCTAGCTTTCTAATGGTCCACATATTATGTGTATATTTGTATAGGTACCAGTGTACCATGTTGCCCACATTCGTTCATATTGATAAACATTATAAAAAAATAAATATAGGAATAAATAATAATAAAACAAATAATCGTATAGGATCTGAAATAAAAACATAAAATTAAATAAGATTTGTTTCCAAGTTATATTAAAATAAAAAAAGCCACTTCAACCATTTTATTTGTAAACAAACCTGTTTTGTTATGATTTAGACACCTGTTAATTAAAAACAAACAAAAAATTTCTAATTTTAATATAATATATTAATATTTGCTATAACCTATTAGTGGGTTTTAAAATTAAAAAACCAATTAAAAATAAAACATAATTGAAAAAAATGTAAACAAACTTTTTTATTGAGATTTTCATCTGTCAATAATTACTTTAATTAAGAAAAGATCAATTAAGATTAAATTTGTCGAGGTCAGACCTAGCCAGATTGCTTTCTCATCCTCAAAACTTGTTAATAGAATTTGTTTCATCAAAATCGGTAAAGCCGTTTTCAAAATAGAACAATGATACAAATATATATATATAAATATAAATATACAAACAATTTTTGCTCGTTTAATAAGAGTAGATATATGCTTTTAGCCAACATTCCCTATTCATATGTTAAAAGTCAATTTTTAATAATTAATTACACGAAAACCCTTGGTCAGATCTTTTTCAAAAAATTATTATTTTATATGTATTTATTTTCGATTAATAACAGATTAAAAATTCAGATTTTTAATCCAACATTACTTTAATGTCCGAGCAACCATAATTCGACGTTTTCCACTAAATGACAAGCACTATACTTACCGTCTCAAATGGAAACAACTTAACTCGAAAAGTCTCCCTTTCGATTTCACCACTAATGGTCCTTCGGCCGCAGTTTCCTGTTGCCTCCAGCTCCTCAAGAGGCTTCCAAAGGCAGTAGATATGTTCCTCCGCAGCGCAATTTAAAAGACTCGTATTGGCACTCAGCCAAAGGCAAAAATATTCAATCGGCTGGTGGGATAAAGGGAATCTCTCAAACTGATCGTGTCAAAAGGCTTTGATTTGCGAAAAAAAATTTCACTGCAAAATACAGAGGGTGCGATAATTTAGGCTAAATATATTTTCTTCGGTTTCTGTTAAAATGAATTCTAATACATATATATGTTTATTGTACTGATAAATAATAAGTACCTGGAGAACCGAGCTTCAGTCAAAAGCTGTATATTTATATTATTTTCAATTTAAAATTCAGTTAAAAAAGTAAAACATTAAAAACCGAGAAGATAGAATACTGGACTGGCTAATTGGGCATCTTCCCGAAAACAATTAAATTAAAAAAATAATTAAAATTTACTAATTTTAACATATAATAATATTTGTTATAAAATATTAGTGGGTTTTAAAATTAATTAAAAAGCCAATTAATAAATAAAAGATAATTGAAAAAAATGTAATCAAACTTTTTTATTGACAATTTCATCTGTCACTAATTACTTTAATTAAGAAAAAGTCAATTAAGATGAATTTTGATGAGGTCCAAACCTAGCCAGATCGCTTTCTCATCCTCGAAACTTCATAATAGAGTTTGTTTCATCAAAATCGTTAGAGCAGTTTTCAAAATAGAAAAAAGATACAAATATATAAATATACAATTTTTGCTCGTTTAATAAGAGTAGATTAACCATCTCCTCCGACAAAAACACAAATTCTTCACCTTCAGAGGATAATATTCATCTCTTCTGGGGATATTAAGTCCTGAAAATCTATTATTTTTTTATCATTAATTGATATTTTTTATGAAGAAGAGAATATGAATAATGAGAAAACTTCCCTTTAAAATCTTATAAAGTGACCTCATTATTAAAAAGTTGATATAAAAGCCGCCTTTAACTTAAAGCTCATGGACCACATATTATCTTGAACAATCAATTTAATTATTTATTTATCTTATCATATCTTATTATATTAAACGAGCAATTCTTGTATATATAGATAGAATTGGTTTCCCGAAAACGGCTCTAACGGTTTGGATGAAATTCAGAGTTTAGGAGGTTTTTGGGTTGGCAATTCGATCTGTCAAGGTCTGATCTTCGGCTAAGTTGTTTTTGATGGGTTTTTTGTTAATTGAAATAATTATTCACAGGTGGTTGTCTTGATAGAAATTTATAATTGCATTTTTATTCAATTTCCACTTTTAATAATTAATTTTGTTGGATAAAAAATGCTTGGTAGGTTTCACATTAAGATATAAAAAAATCAAACCGAATTTCAGAGGAGAGGATGTGAGAGAATATGGAATTAGAATAATTTATCGGAAAAGGAGGTTTTTTGCTTTGATTAGTTTTTTCCTCTTATTATAAACAAGAGAACTATAAAGATGATCAAGGGACAGTCGATGGTGGTGAAGTAATCTCCGGAGTCGAAGCTCAAATTCAATGTAAGTATACATTAATTAATGTAAAATAATTGGTTTTTTTTGTAAAATTATTGAAAAAAAAATTGAACAGTTGAAATGGAGGGGGGGGGGGGGGGGGGGGGGTGTGATTGGGGAGAGAGGATGGATAAAACCAATCGACTTGATTTGGGAATAATGGAATTGAAATAATTATCAGAAAAAGAGGTTTTTATCTAATTAGATTTTTCCTCTTATTAAAAACAAGGACTAAAGATGAAAAAGGACACTCGATTGGTGGAGAAGCAATCTCCGGAATCGAAGCAAAAATATCAATGTATACATTAGTGTCATGTAAAACAATTGGTTTAATAAAATTTATAAAAAAAAAAAAAACAATGTCTTTTTAGAGAATCTTTGATCTCAATATATATATTTCGGGTGGCTAACCCATCTTCAGGAGAAACTAGCAGAAATGCTGACTGACCTGGATAAGTCGAAATTGAATACAAGCTCAATGGTAAAATTTATTTTTAAGATAACAAAAAGGGTAAATATTTTTAAAAAATGCATTTCACCAAGTACCAACTTCCAAATTCGTTAAAAACTAATAATTAATTGGTTGTTCAATTTTAAATTTCACAAAATGAGGTTATAGCAAATATTATTATAAATTAGAATTTTGCCGATTTAATTGATATGGTAATTTTTTCTATAAATAATAATAATGATTTTAAATAAATTTATAATTTTTCTCATTAATATATCAAAGAACTAATTGACATATTAACGAGAATTGTTTTGACCGCGCTTTTTTGAAAAAGGTATATATCGCGAGACTACTGCGGATGTAGCTATTGGAGTCTGCGGAGTTTTAAGTCTGGACCAAGAGAGAAAATGATATGATCCATTGCAATCGAATGCAAGAAGGGGTGCACCAGTAAAGATGCAGCTCCTATGGATCTCGAAAGACCCTTGCATTACCGAAGAGAAGGGAAAGTTGATTAAGTGAGAGGGTGTAGACGTAGGTGTCTATGCACTCCGATTTTGAAGGTTTGAAGATAATCAGTTATTTAAAAGGGTCAACGAAAGAACCTCGGTGTAGGTATATTAATATTATTTTAAATTGCAATTATATTCAAAACTTTGTGGCCAGTGATACGTCTTGATGATGGCCACAGATGGTGTAACGTTGGTAAAAATATAATTTAGGTTTATTTTAATTTTATTTTATTTTGCCTGCGATTAAAAATTAACCTTTTTACCTGATTTCAAAATTCAAAATAATATTACTATATCGCTTTTAACTGAATCAAAAAATTACCGTTCCAGCTGTACTTTTTATAAATTAAAAATTAAAGAGCGTATTGAAATAAAAAAGCACTCACTAATCGGACTTAAAAAGAAATCAAAGCCAAGATTTTAATAAAAATTCTAATCGTAAAACAAAAATAAACTGCAACGGATCGTTGCTAAACTTTATCAAATTCATTTGAAATATTAATATGTTTATTTCTTTATTATTAATCAGATATCACTTGCAATTTGCAGTTCATGTTGACTTTAATTCAAAAATAATGATCGATTCTCATTTAATAGTCGAGGAATAACCATTCTACATTGGATTTTTGACGTTTCGGTTATTATTGGTAACCATTGCTGAAGACATGGAGGAATCGAGTTAAAATCAAAAATACCGATCGATTCTTATCTAATACTAGAGGAATAACCTTATTGCATTCCATTTTTGATGTTTTGACTATTAATGGCAACCTCTACTGAAAACCTGGAAGAATCGACTTAAAATCAAAAGACTAAATTCTTTATGGCAAACCGCTCAAACGTCTTCAGCAATGGTTACCAATAATAACCGAAATGTCAAAAAATCCAATGTAGAATTGTAATTCCTCAAGTATTAGATCGGAATCAATCGCTATTTTTGATTTTAAGTCGATTTCTCTATGTCTTCAGCAAAGGTAACGGATAAGAAAACAACGCTGTTGCTATGGTTACTTATAAAATTTCCTCCCAAATTTTTAGCATTTCACAGAGATAAGCCTATCCACTCTTACTTAAGTTAGGTTAAATCAGCTATATAAAACGATCAAATGAATAAATTTTAAAGAATTTAAAAAAGTAATATCTTACTCTAGAGTAAAGTACTTTAAAATATAATTTTACTAAAAACTTTATTTAACCTTTTTTGTGGTCCCCAAGGTACTTAATTAGGATATTAAATTTCATCAAAATTGGTTAAGTCATTTTCAAGATATTTAGAAAAAACTAAAAAATACTGAAATAAGTACTAATGTTTGTGGGCCGATATGTACCAAAAACTAATCAGCGCTTCATTGTGTTAAACTAATGGTAGGTTTTCAATTTCATTTCAATCGGTGCAACGGTGTGGAAAAAATCGTGGGCCAAAAAAACGATAACATACATCCATCCATCCATATATCCATCCATCATCCGCACGCACTAAATGAAAAAATCGCACTTTTTGGCCTCTCGACGAGACCCCATGTAATTTTTGGCAAAACCGTCACGTGCTAAAATTCAACCTAATTGAATACTACAATTTGTGATTTTAATTGAGTCCATAGGTTCCGTAGTCTTTAGCTGAGGACCCTTTGAAGCCACGCTTGCCGCGAGACCGATTACAATACTTTACCCATGCTTCGCATTGGATAAAGTAAAAAAGTTTAATTCGAAATTAAATCATTAATTCTCTCTCAAACGTTTGAAAACAAATAAAACAGGAATCCGAACATGATGAAATGGGGGGTCTTGCGTTAACTACAATATTATCAGCGATTCAGGTGATTAGTCAACCGTATATAATTCTATTATCAATCTCACCATGAGGATTGTTTTCCGAATGAAAATGATATTATGTGGAGCATAATATTGATAATCCTCCCTCGCTGTCTTTTAGAGGATTTTGACCATCGGATGTATCAATTCTGTACTCTTTAGAGCTCAGTAACAAAGAGGGAAGAATGCTAGCAGATTTGAAGAATAAGTCGGATTAATCAAATTATTATTCGAATATTAAACAAATTAAATTCCATTTGAAAGAATTGAAATTGAATTATCTATATAATAAAAATGAATTTCTGTTTCTTTGTAAGCGCAGATCTCTCAAATGCCTGGACCGATTTGTCTAATTTTTTTTTAAATTTTCGTAATAGTCCAATTCAAGTTAATACGTAAAAAAATTTGGAAAAGTTGCCCGGAAAATTGGAAAATTCAGGAAAAACTAAAAAAATTCAGGTTAGCCAACATAGCTTGCCAAACAATAAAAGAACTAAACGAGCAAACTAAACATGTGTTGGCGTCCCTGTTTGTAAGATTTTTGAAATAAATAAATAAATCTTTATTTCTCGACCTGCTTAGAGGCACAAGTCCTCGGTGGCTAGGTCCTCCAAACATCAATACAATCTAGCTACAATACATTAACAAACATCAATACAAATTAATTACAACAATTTAACAAATAATAAACAAGTAAAAAAAAAAAAGAAAAAAAATAGAAATGTATGCTCATTAACAAATAACATGACCATAGATTTCCATCAAAAGACAAAAAGTAATTTAAAAATTCCGCGCAAAAACCCGATACCAGGAGCAAGCGACGCATTAGCCATCCCGGCATTTGCCATAAGTTGTTAAGGAAACCTGGTCAAAACCTTAACAAGGATGGTATGACCTTTCTCTACCTCACCTAATCTCTGCTTGTGAGAACTAAATAAAATTTTGCACAACTCTAGGACATTAGGACTTGACAAAATTTATAATTGATTTAATCATAGGGGGCAGAGGACTATAATCCCAAGTAGTAACAGACAGACTGTTCCACAAATCAATGCCAGATCCTACAAATGAATGTAAACCGATATTTTTCAAGAATCTTGGCTTACGAATCTTTTTTCTATGATCAGCTCTGCCTAAATAATTTGGTTCCTGAAATCTATTCGTTATTTCCTCCCAACTCCTAAAACCCTTATAGGCTTTGAAAATCACTTTCAATTTAGCCCATTCCCTTCTCTCCAATAAGCTAGACCATCCTAATTCATTAATCATTGAAGTGACACTACTAAACCTATCAAATTTACCAAAAACAAATCTAGCCGCCCTCCTTTGTACCATATCAATTTTTCTCTCTAATCGTTGTGGATGTTTGTCCCAAACCACAGAACAATACTCTAAATTAGGTCTTACATAAGTTAAATAAACTTTTGACTTGACTTCTCTAGATGTACCCTTCAAAATTCTACCAAAGATCGCCTATTTCCTATAAGCCTATATTTCCTATATGAATGTCATTCATTCTCAATAGTTCTAACGACATTATCGTTGAAAAGAGAATTTAATACTTCAACAAAAATTTAAAAAAACTATCTAAGGTCTGAACTCATAGATTAAGAAACAAATATGAAATAAATCACACGTTTTTACATTCTCGTCTTATTGAGATAATGAATCTATAAAACAACTTTAAATTATTCGGGCTTTCAAAGAAATATTTTAGAATAAGTAGCATATTGGTTGGATGCACCAATAATTTACCAGTTGATTGAAAATTTTTTTCGACTTTATTTTTTTATTCTTGCGCAACCAAGAATCAGATATGTTATGTTATAAAATATGTTAAAAACAATAATAAAGGAAATCTAAAGTCTACGAAGA
This sequence comes from Forficula auricularia, assembly GCA_024734495.1. Taxonomy (NCBI): domain Eukaryota; kingdom Metazoa; phylum Arthropoda; class Insecta; order Dermaptera; family Forficulidae; genus Forficula; species Forficula auricularia. Next base: position 57,421 of record JALMQS010000263.1, read on the forward strand.
AATTGGAACAGGCCAAAATAAGGAAATTGGAACTGGACTTGGAACAGACTTGCGATAACATCTAGAATGTCTCAGAACAGTGTCGCAAAATGATATAATAATTAATTATTTAATCATTATTATTTGATAAAATTAAGTTAAATAATTGTTAAAAATAATTAGTAAGAATTTTTTTTGAGATCTAATTGATTCATGTATTTTGTTTAATTGATGTCGTATAAAAAAATAGTTCTTATGAAAGTTGTTCAGTATAGAAAAAAATAGGGTTCTATTTAAAAAACAGAACTTGACATTAAAATACTTTTGAAAGCTTGTTCTAGGCCGACAAACAATAGAGTAGTTTAGTTTCCCACTCAATATAAACAAACTTTTATTTGAAACTTTTTTCCATATAATGCACTGTTTTTGAGTTATAAGACTTTTCTTATTCCAGCCCTTTGTCCCCTACATCTGTTCTTTCGGCTCTAAGGCCATCCCATCCCCTGATAATTCTTTCATATTTACACTAAGTCATAAATAACTGTCCATCATATAAAATTAAAATAAATTCTGTTCATTATTTTATGTTACCTTCAGTCAATGTTCTCCTGACGATGAGTTAAGAGCTCGAAATATATAGAGTAAACTAAAAAAATCTTTGTGTTTTAATTTTTATCCTTGTGAAACACCACCAACTCCAACCTAATTTAATTTTAACAATGTTTCACTATAAACCAACACCGCGTTCCCTAAATTTGAGTTATAAGACTGTCTCGAGATAAAAAAACTCACCCGCTATATCTTATAGATAGATATAAGAATCACATAAAATTAAAATAACTTTTTCATCGTAGACCTCTATAAATTATCAAAATTTATAGAACTTCGATAATAATTAAAAGAGTGGTTTCTGGGACTAATTCTATGTGAAAATACTTAAATCTACTTAGTTCCATGAACTGCTAACAGGGGAGAATTTACATAAATTTTATTCTTACTTACATTTCTAATTATTTTTTTTTCTTTTTGTTACAGGTAAGAAGTGTTTTCCATTTTTCTTCTGAATTTCTAACAAAATAGGTAAAGTGGAAACATTTAAACTTTTTTTTTTTTTTAATATCAATTAACTCATGAATCGTTAAGTACCCCGCAACAACTAATTAGAAAGATAGAAATGTTTAAATCATTATTATTTTTCATTTTTTTAATTATACTGTCGGTCAAAAAAACGTAACACTTAAATAAAAAAAAAAAAAAAACTAATGAAATGTATCTTTAATGCAGTGAAATTGAATAAACTTTTAATATGATATATTTTTAACCTTTCTTAATAAGTGTAACATACATTTAAAACTAAATTGAAAGTAATAATAAAACTTGAGTAAGATACGAGGTAGGTTTCACAAAAAAAGAAATAAAACAAAATTGAGTTTTGAATTCGATATATTTCTAATTTTTAAAAATTCTTACTTGTAAAACTATTTTTCCAATATGTAATCAGTTTTCTTAGACTCCTGATGATGGGCTAACCCCCGAAATATATCGAATTCAAAACTCAATTTTGTTTTATTTCTTTTTTTGTGAAACCTACCTCGTATCTTACTCAAGTTTTATTATTATATTAAAATGTTTCACCTAGAACCAACACCGAACTCCTTAAAAGTTACTAAATTGAAAGATTTTTATGCCGAGGTTAGCAGAATTTTTATATATTGAAGCAGACAATAAAAGAGTGTGTCTTCTGCTGGAATTATAAATTTTATTATAACATTTTATTATAACATTATAAATAAAATTTATAATTCCAGCAGAAGACACACTCTTTTATTGTCTCCTCCAATACATTTAAAACATTGGCTACGTATCTGTAGCTACGGCCATCCTCGATTAATGCAACGGTTTTTGCAGAATCTGTAATGCTAAGAGGCATAATTTTGATGTATTTAGTCGCAAAGACACTCAAATAATGGATTTCAAGCAGATTATCAAAAGAAAAACAGGTATTGTAAAATTAGATTTCATCAAAAATCGATAAATATCAAATTATCCGCTTTTATTTCATTTAAATTATAATTTTTAAATAAAATGTTTTAAATTTATGTTATACTTATTAAGAAGGGTTAAATAATATATCATATTAAAAGTTTATACAATTTTATTGCATTGAAGATACATTTTATTAGTTATTTAAAGAAAATCTAAGTGTTACGTTTTTTTTTTTTGGACGGCAGTGTAGTTTTTCGAGTTATAGGCATTTTTTTGAAAATTGTGAAAATCTCCTGCTGAAATGTTGTGGCTGGGTGCTCTCGTTACAGTACAAATCTATTATTTACAGTATATTTTTGGTTGAAAAGTATAATAGTACATTAACATTAAAATAATTTATTTTCTAGTACATTCCATAAAATATCTCAAAAATAGTACATTTATGATGCATTACAGTCCTAAAAAATATCAATATAACTAAAGTACATTTTATAATTTTTCTCATTAATATATCAAAGAATGATTGATGCGTCAACGAGAATTATTTTGACCGCGCTGATTTGAAAAAGATATTTTTGTCTCGCGAGACTACTGCGGATTGCGCTATTGGAGTCTGCGGAGTGTTAAGTCTGGACCAAGAGAGAAGAAGATGTGATCCACTTGGCTACAATCCAGCGTCATTTCGCGTATGGCCCGCTGGACATTCGGATGGATCACCAAGTGATCCATCTGAATGTCTAGCGGGCTATACGCGAAATGACGTTGGATTGTAGCTAAGTAGGATCAGCATCTTTTTTCTCTCTTGGTCCAGACTTAATACTCCGCAGACTCCAATAGCGTAGTCCGCAGTAGTCTCGCGAGATAAAAATATCTTTTTCAAATCAGCGCGGTCAAAATAATTCTCGTTGACGTGTCAATTATTCTTTGATGTATTGATGAGAAAAATTATAAAATTTATTTAATATCATTATTTCAAGTTAGAAATATATAAGTTCAAATATTATTTTCACTCAATATTTGACAAAAATTCCCTACATTAGATTCGCGATTGAATCAAATGTAGAAAACATTCGGTTAACTAAAGTACGGTTAGATGACTCTAGTTAGTTCTAAATGTTCTTTTATTCTTATTCAAATTATTGACCCCTATAACAAATTGCAGCTTTTAAATTTGATAACTTCGATAATAGGTAGCGTATAAAGACCTGTTTCGATAATTCCATTAGTCAATAAATTTCCTCGTGTGGATAATGAGTCTGATTTCAAAAATATTAACTCTGAGTGGGAGGTTAATATTCAATACTAAAAATGATAGATTCAATAACAAGATGAGTTTTGAGGCATTAATTGATGAAATAAATGTTTTAAATGAAATACTGTTTCCGAGCCTAAGTAAATTCTTGAAAAACATATCATGTCTATAAAGCAGAACTAATATTTATTTTCTTCATTAAATTTAATCAAACGAAAAAATAGAAATAGTTTAAGCACAGAAACCTGTAATCTACTCTACTCTTATTAAACGAGCAAAAATTGTTTGTATATATAAATTTGATTATATATTTATAAAAAATAAATAAATGAAAAATATTTATTTATATATTTGTATTTTTGGTTCTATTTTGAAAACGGCTCTACCGATTTTGATGAAACAAATTCTATTAACAAGTTTTGAGGATGAGAAAGCAATCTGTCTAGGTCTGGACCTCGACAAATTTAATTTTAATTGATCTTTTCTTAATTAAAGTAATTATTGACAGATGAAAATCTCAATAAAAAGTTTGTTTACATTTTTTTCAATTATGTTTTATTTTTAATTGGTTTTTTTAATTTTAAAACCCACTAATAGGTTATAGCAAATATTAATATATTATATTAAAATTAGGAATTTTTTGTTTGTTTTTAATTAACAGGTGTCTAAATCATAATAAAACAGGTGTGTTTACAAATAAAGTGGTTGAAGTGGCTTTTTTTATATAACTTGGAAACAAATCTTATTTAATTTTATGTTTTTATTTCAGATCCTATACTATTATTTTTTTTTATTATTATTTTCTTATTTATTTTTTTTATAATGTTTATCAATATGAACGAATGTGGGCAAATTGGTGTACGAGTAAACAAATAGGTATACACTTAATATATAGACCATTAAGAAAGCTAGAAATGCAAAAACTGGGTGCGGGGTGGGGTGGCTGTGGGAGGTGCAGGAGGTGGGGTGCGTTGTGGGGGATACTGGGGTGGGAGGCGCGGTCGGGGTGTAGTGGTGGGGGCGAGGTGTGTGTGGTTTCGGGAGGGGGTACCAATTTATTATTAACCAAAGAAATGCTTAAAAATACTACTTGTCATGAATTGTAACCTCCCGATGATCATCTTATTAAGAGTTTAAGTAATTAAGCAAATAAATTTATTTTGCTTTTCGGAATCAACCCGCACTTTTTATTTTATTTTTTCATTTTCACTAATCATTGTATTTCCTGTTTTCCTTTTTATATTTTAATATACGTTTTAATATACAAAGCTAATAAAGTCGCTCGATTTTTAACCCATTACAGTACATTTTACTAAAAATGAATAGTTCATTCGAATAAAAGCTCGCGGCAACAAATTTACATATTTTATTGAAGTGAATCTTTTAGCGACGTATCTGTTTGATTTTTTGTTACAATAAAGGGGAAATGACTCAATAGAGGGGAAATCATTTTTTTTAAGCCCATTAATAAATGTTTAATGACAAATAAAATTTATTAAAATTAGCAAATTTAAATTATTATTTTAGAGAGAACCAATCGACTTGATTGGGGAATAATGGAATTGAAATAATTATCGGAAAAGAGGTTTTTTTTATCTAAATAGATTTTTCCTCTTATTAAAAACAAGGACTAAAGATGAATAAGGACACTCGATGGTGGAGAAGTAATCTCCGGAATCGAAGCGAAAATACAATGTATACATTAATTAATGCAAAATAATTGGTTTAATAAAATTTATAAAAAAAAATTATTATTTTAAAACCTATAAATATTTCATGACAAAAAATTTTATTAAAATTAGGAAATTTAAATTATTTCAATAACATTTACGGCTAAATTTTCATTTTCTTCGTGTTGGTGAGGCTCACACATATTTTTGTATTCTATTTTTTGTTACGCAATACTGATTAACCCTTCAATTGACCAGAATTCAAAATAAAACCAAAAGTACTATACTTTTGAAGAAAAAAAATATTTTTTCAGAACATAGGTTTATTCTATTAATAAATATCTCAAAAATGTTTTTTTTTCATTTTTTCAAAATATAACCCCTGAACAGAAAAATTGGGGATTTTTGATATTCGGGTCTTAAATATAAAAGGAGTCGTATCGCCTATATTTTATTAAGTTATGGAGTTCATATTAGGATAGAGGTATATATCTATCTATATACGTATACTTAAATATCTATAAAGCATTTTAATTGTTTGAGAATAAACACTGTGATAAAAAAAAGTGGAACACTTAGAAAAATTTAGTTTTTTCAAATAATTTTCAGAAAAAACATATTTTATTTAAACTTTTAATACATTCTTTTATTGGGAAAATATTTTTAAACATTTTTAGAGTGAAAAGAATGTATTACTTTAATTTAAACACTTTAATATTAAATTTATTTAAACTAGCATAAATTTTCAGGATTGAAATCTGATCTTTGCCTGATTATCGTCAAATATCGAATTAAATTGAATATTTTAATGCTTATCAGTTCGATTTGAATATCTCATCTTTTAATTTCATTTCATTTGAAATATTGTCCAAGCATAATCCCTCTAAAGACCGAGGAAGTAAATCAAGTTGTAGCTCTAAGAAATGATGGAAGATCGTATCGCTACGTCGCTCAACGACTTAAAGCATCTGTTGGAAGTATCCACAGAGCTTTGTGGATAAAACGATATAGAGAAACAAACTCTTATGCCAGGAGACCGGGATCTGGTCCAATTAGAGCTTCAAATGAGAGATGACCGATTCATACTATTCGAGGTAAAGTGTTCCACTTTTTTTGCACAAGAGTGTAGTTTTGTCAGAAGACGCCCTTAATGATTTCCTCCTATAAATACAATTTATAAAATTGATATTTATTATTATTAGTATTAATTGTACTTAAATGTACTGTTGATGTATAATACTTGATAATAACTTAACAAAATAAATAATTAAAAAATTGAAATGTGGACTAACGGACTAATTAGTCTCTCAGACCGGGCCAATTTAGATATGAATGTGATTTCAATTTAATTACTCTAAGGGTGTACACTACAGCGCATAAGGTCAATGAGTTTCCAGTGGCCTTTGAAGTGGCTTCTGGATCATTCGTTTATGACGTGCTAATTATAGGCGGCCGCAATACACTCAAATTGTATTAAGAGGATTTGCTCGAGCATATTGATTGAGTGGCACCTTCTATGCGATTACTCAAATAATTCCTACAACATAATTTTTTTAATATGATAAAACTAAGAAATACTTTTAAAAAGGTTGGATTGGGTGCCCAACTTGACAACCAGAAATGGTTCACATCAAACCAACCAATACCGGATATGGATCTATTGGACAACCAGAACTACTCAGAATACTCTGAAACTGTGAAAATCATAGAACACATTCTTTTTTTAATTGTCCCAATAGAGAAAAAGATCAGATTCCGACAAGCTGGAAATTTTTTCTAGAAATCTATTTCGGTAGGGTTTCTTTTTTTCAAGAGGTAACATTATTTCTAGAGATATATGTTCGATAGGGTTTCTTTTTTCAGCAGATACACATTGATTCTTGAATAATTTGTTGTATTTCAAAAGATAAGATAAATAAATAAATAAATAAATCTTTATTTCTCGACCTACTTAGAGGCACAAGTCCTCGATGGCTAGGTCCTCCAAACATCAATACAATCTAGCTACAATACATTAACAAACATCAATACAAATTAATTACAACAATTTAACAAATAATAAACAAGTAAAAAAAAAAAAAAGAAAAGAAAATAGAAATGTATGCTCATTAACAAATAACATGACCATAGATTTCCATCAAAAGACAAAAAGTAATTTAAAAATTCCCGATAAAAAAAACCCGATACCAGGAGCAAGCGACGCATTAGCCATCCCGGCATTTGCCATAAGTTGTTAAGGAAACCTGGTCAAAACCTTAACAAGGATGGTATGACATCTCTCTACCTCAGCTAATCTTTGCTTGTGAGAACTAAATAAATTTTTTAAAATTCTAGGACTTTAGGACTTGACAAATCATAGGAGGCAGAAGACTATAATCCCAAATAGTAATAAATAGACAGACTTCCACAAATCAATGCCAGATCCTACAAATGAATGCAAACCTACATATTAATATCTGAATTAACTAGCTTGTAGGAACCAGACTGTATTCAAATTAATACCATTCTTCCCTATATCCTTATAATCTATATAACCATCTGAATCATCTTCATAAGAAAAATACCACCACTGCTTTCAACACATATACTTAAAGTCCCAACCCTGGTAGATCAAGAGCCCACGACTGCCAGACCTTCGTTATTTTATAAAAGCTGAAAGTTTTTACTGTGCATGTCCCCTATACAGGTAAGAACGACCAGCGACTATAGATTTTGGGTTGTGGTTACTTTGGCAGGTAACAGGTAATAAAGGTGTATAAAATAGGACTTTAAATTCGTCAAAGTATAAAGCTCAATTTTTTTATATTTTCTTCGGGATAACTTTAGAAATCTCGTCATCCATTGCCGGACACTTGTGGTGGTTGCTACCCCCTGCCAGACACCCCTAAACTTTAATAAACTATAATTATTCTTTCGTTATAATATAAAAGATAAATTTTATATGTTATTTGGCGACCTATAAAAAAATGTTACCTCAATAGGCGGACAGTTTTAAGGGTTTTTAGATAGATTTTTGACATTTCGGCTATTATTGATAACCATTGGTGAAGACATGGACGAATCGACTTAAAATCAAAAATAACCATCGATTCTTATCTAATACTAGAGGAATAACCTTATTGCATTCCATTTTTGTTGTTTTGACTATTAATGACAACTTCTACTGAAAACGTGGAAGAATCGACTTAAAATCAAAAAGACTAAATTCTTTTATGGCAAACCACTCAAGCTTAAGTTTCTTAAAGTTTAGGGGTGTCTGGCAGGGGTTAGCAACTACCATAAGTGTCCGGCAATGGATGACGAGATTTTTAAAGTTATCCCGAAGAAAATATAAAATAAAAATTTTTAAGAAAAATAAAAACCGACTTCAAAAAATTAAGTGCAACAAATATAAAAATACACTAAAAGGTATAAAATAATTATTATCTTATTTAGTTACAACTAAACGACGAAATATTAACACGAAATTACTTTTTAAAGTCGGTGCCAAACAAACTATACCTATAAGCGAGCGTACCAGCCAAACGTACTAAGTAAGATCCGTCGAGTGCGATTCATAAAAGGTATATGTTTGGCACCAACTTCAAAAAGTAATTTCGTGTTAATATTTCGTCGTTTAGTTGTAACTAAATAAGATAATAATTATTTTATACCTTTTAGTGTATTTTTATATTTGTTGCACTTAATTTTTTGAAGTCGGTTTTTATTTTTTCTTAAAAATTTTTATTTTTCTCTTTTAGTGATGTTATTAATAGTGATTATATCATCAGAACTTGACCAAATTAATATGACACCATCCCTAAGACACCCCCTTTCGGATAAAAAAAGAACCATCGAAATCGGTTCATAAACAAAGAGGTTAGGTCTAAACAAACCTAAACAAACCTAATAAAAAAGGTCTAATACCTATGAAAAAAATCGAAAAAAAATGGGACCAATCGGAAGCTAGACTGGACCCAATGCAAAAAAATTTTTCAAAATCGGTTGACAATTGGCGGAGATATGAGGTAACATAGGCACAAAAAAAAAAAAAAAAAAAAAAATTCAATCGAATAGAGAACCTCCTCCTTTTTTGAAGTCGGTTAAAAATTGAGCTTTATACTTTGACGAATTTAAAGTCCTATTTTATACACCTTTATTACCTGTTACCTGCCAAAGTAACCACAACCCAAACTCTATAGTCGCTGGTCGTTCTTACCTGTATAAGGGACATGCACAGAAAAACTTTCAGCTTTTATAAAATAACGAAGGTCTGGCAGTCGTGGGCTCTTGGGTTATGGATTGACTATCCCTTTTAGCCATATTATCTAAAAAAAGAAAAAATATTTTAAAAATAAACAAAATATTTACCTTAGTAACGCAGAGATTTCCTTATTCCAGGCTAATTTCAAAACCAACCCTTGCCCTTCCTATTTCTAAATGGAAAGAAGACTTAACAAACCCCTTTCCCCAAAAGAGACAAAAAAAAGAACTAATAAAAACCTACCAAAAAGCTTCAAAATCGCAAGACAGCTTTTTATGATGTGTCTAATCGGTTTTCATTCATAGGTTGAATTTTAAAAAATATAACCTTATTCTATTTATATTCATGAATTATGATATTTCCAAAACAATGAACTTATGTAAATTTGACTTCTAAGATTAACCTCTTGCAAAAATACAGAAAATCAGAAAAAAAATCAAATTATCATATAGTGAGTTATCTATTGATGATCCATATGTATGTATATTCCCCGAAATCAAAATCATATTAAAATTGTAATCAAATGATTATTTTGGGAAGGATCGAATGTTTTTCGGGGTCTAAAATAAAAAATAAAATACCGATGATATTTGGTTAGAATTTTTTTTTCTGATTAGGTAGGGGAGGCCAGTCTAAAATAACATATCATTTTGATTTTTCATTATAAATTCTTTTGTAGCAGTCGTTCCAACACGATTTTTGCAGTAACAACTGATGCAGACACTTTTATACAACATAATTATTAGTATTTTATAAGCAAATTTCAAAAAATTACAATTTTTTAACTTTTTTTTTATCAATATTTGCAAGTAGGTATATCATTTTAGACATAATATATATATATAAGGGCATACAACGACATACCATTGTGTTTGTCATATAAACTTCACTATTTTTGCTTTATTATATTCATTTATTTGTTATAATACATAGACAGACGCGGATAAATGTGAAAATTTCAGGACCATTAGCCTAACCTCACATGCCTCCAAAATCCTAACAAAATAATCCAAAGAAGAATAGAACAAAGAGTTGAAGAAAATCTGGGGGAAGACCAGTTGGGCTTTAGAAGAAATAGAGGCACCCGAGAAGCAATTCTCTCTCTTAGACTAATAATAGAAAGGGCTTTTATCAGGGAAGAATCTGTCTACATCGGATTCATAGACCTAGAAAAAGCATTCGATAACGTCAAAAACGTAATGAATAAGAAACTGGAAGAAAAAACACCCACAAATAATAAAGAAGAAGAAATCGAACAAGAATGGAATGCTATGAAATCAAGCCTGACTGAAACAGCCAACGAAGTCCTTAAATCAAAGAAAAACGAAATTAAAAAGCCATGGGTAACAGACGAAATACTGCAACTGATTGACGAACGAAGAAAATTTAAGAACAGAAAAGACGAAGAAGGAAAGAAACATATAAAAAATTAAGATGGAAAGTTATAAGAGAATGTAGAAAAGCAAAAGAAAAAATGATTCAAGAAAAATGTAAAGAAGTCAACGAAAATCTAGTATTGGGAAAAGTTGATGTAGCCTATAGGGCAATAAAAAGAAATTTTCAAGAAGACAAGCCAAAAAGCAAGAACATAAGAGATAAAGGAGGCCACATTATTCTAAACGAAAACGAACAGGCAAATAGATGGAAGGAACACCTAGAAGAACTCTATGGAGAAGAAAAAACAATGAACCCAATAGAAGAAGAAGAATCTGTGGACGAAAACGAATTAGGAGACCCCATACTCAGGTCAGAATTCGAGACAGCTTTGAAGGAACTAAAAAATAATAGAGCACCCGGAATAGACAATATACAAGCCGAAATCCTAAAGAACTCTGGGGAAAAGGCACTTGACAAACTCTTTGAACTAATTAGCAAAATCTATAAATTGGGAATCATCCCAAAAGATTTCGAAAAAAACAAAATAGTCACACTTCCCAAAAAGACAGGCGCGGATAAATGTGAAAATTTCAGGACCATTAGCCTAACCTCACATGCCTCCAAAATCCTAACCAAAATAATCCAGAGAAGAATAGAACAAAAGAGTTGAAGAAAATCTGGGGGAAGACCAGTTCGGCTTTAGAAGAAACAGAGGCACCCGAGAAGCAATTCTCTCTCTTAGACTAATAATAGAAAGGGCTTTTATCAGGGAAGAATCTGTCTACATCGGATTCATAGACCTAGAAAAAGCATTCGATAATGTCAATTGGGAAATTATGTTTAAAATATTAAAACAGGCGGGAATAAAATTCAGAGAGAGAAGACTAATCTACAATCTATATCAAAACCAGACGGCAATTATAAATATTGGAGATGAACAAAGAGAAGCCAAAATAAAAAAAGGTGTAAGACAAGGATGTGTGCTGTCACCCATGATTTTCAACTTATACATAGAAGAAGCGATTAAAGAATTCAAAGACAAAATTGATACAGGTATCAAAATCCAAGGTCAAAAGATCGCTATGTTAAGATTTGCCGATGACATTGCCCTTCTAGGAAGCAATAAAAAAGAATTAGAGGACGCCTTGAATGGAATTAACCAAATCCTAATAGAAGAAATCAAAATGAAAATAAACAAGAATAAAACCAAGGTCCTAGTATGTACAAAAAAAGAACAAACGAGACAGGAATGCATCAAAATTAACCAAGAAAACCTAGAAGGAGTTAAGGAATTCCGCTACCTAGGAAGTAAAATAACATGGGATGGGAGGAGCGAAAACGATATTAAATCAAGAATTGCCCAAGCAAAAATGGGGTTTAATTCAAAACAAAAACTACTATGCTCCTCCTCAATCAGCTTAGAAAACAGGAAGTTGCTATTGAAGACATATGTATGGAGCATAGCCATGTACGGGTGTGAAACCTGGACAATTAGAGAAGCGGAGAGAAAGAGATTAGAGGCTTTCGAAATGTGGTGCTACAGAAGAATGATGAATATCAAATGGATGGATAAAATTACAAATGAAGAAGTTACTAATGGAAGAATCGGAGAAAGAAGAACCTTGTGGAAGAGTCTGAAGAAGAGAAGAGGTCAGATGATGGGGCACACACTGAGATATGGGGGACTGCTTAGGGATATCTTGGAGGGCAGGGGGAAGAAAAGGGGAAGGGGAAGACCCAGATTAGAATATTTCAACCAAATAATTGGGGATATGGGATTTAGAGAGGTCAAACAGCTGGCGGGGGACAGAGTCGAGTGGAGACGGATTGTTGCATCAAACCAGTCTTAGGACTGTATATTCAATGATGATGATGATGATGAAGTAGATTATAAAGTTCTCTGTTTCACAAAACTTTATGGCTAAAGAGTACAAGGCATCCAAAAATAACAATAATTATGAATTTAATCTTAACCTTGAGAGGATTAGCCTGGATATATTCTAATAAAGGAAAAAAATTTAGGCCGAGGCAGCGGATTATCTTGTAAAACAATGACTACTGTGGCTCAACTAACACTGCGAGCCACGTCAGTTCGCTGGACATGAAATTACCCGTGTTTCAGTTCCAAATTTCCCTGATGATGAGAAACTAGCTAGTATGTCATTTTAGACTGGTCTCCCCTACTGTGTTTCTTTATAAAAAATACACTTAAGCCCTTAAATCAAAAGCCTTTTAAAAGTTAATCATTGTTAAGAGAATTATTCAACTCAACATCATACATTTTTCGTCCATCGGAACCCAAATGCGAGGCCATATGAGAGAGAACAAATGAGTCTGTTTTTTTTTTTTTTTATAAATTTTATTAAACCAATTATTTTACATTAATTAATGTATACATTGTATTTTGCTTCGATTCCGGAGATAACTTCTCCACCATCGAGTGTCCTTATTTATCTTTAGTCCTTGTTTTTAATAAGAGGAAAAATCTAATTAGATAAAAAAACCTCTTTTCCGATAATTATTTCAATTCCATTATTCCCCAATCAAGTCGATTGGATTCTCTCCAATGAGTCTGTTTTTTTATTTTAATATTTTTATTTAACTTTTAAGAATTTGTTTTTGCGGATTTTAATTATTTGTATTTATTCAACTAAATATTAAAATCATTCTAGCTTAGAGCTAATACTGTTAATGTCGACATGTTTATTAACTCAATTGACAAATTAATTAGGACAACATGAAAAAGGCCGCATTTCTATGATATATATATATATATAATTTAGGGTTATAGATATTACAAGTTGTTTGAATGAAAATTATCCAAGCACAAAATTATTTCGCATATTATATAAATTCGATGAATAAAAGGTTCGTGAACTAATTTAAAAATAAAATAAATTAATGCGATTTCATAATTGGCATTAAATATTCTCGCTCTACGTTTGTAATAAAAAAATAAATGTTCATGAATATAATAACGTTTTTTGGCAAAATGCAATATGATTTTTTTTTAACCTAAATCTAATTTATTTTTGAATAGACTTTTTACACCTTTTTGAAGAATATTTTTTTTCCAAAGATTTAAGAAATATGTGAGATTTCAAGATGCCGATAGTAATAGATTTAAATTTTCTTAGAAAATCATTAGATAGTGTCATCTATTAGATCCGATTGAATGGATTATTTTTAATTATATGTCAGAAGAGTTGTTTTTCACCCCTTCGAGAATCGAACCCGAGTGCCAGTAAAAGCAATCCGGGCCATATAATTAAAAAATAATTTTTAAGAAAAAATAAAAACCGACTTCAAAAATTAAATGCAACAAATAAAATACACTAAAATGTATAAAGTAATTATTATCTTGTTTAGTTGCAACTAAACGACTAAATATTAACATGAAATTGCTTTTTGATGTCGGTACCAAACAAACTATACCTATAAGCGAGCGTACCCGCCAAATGTACTAAGTAAGATCCGTCGAGTGCGATTCATAAAAGGTATATGTTTGGCACCGACTTCAAAAAGTAATTTCATGTTAATATTTCGTCGTTTAGTTGTAACTAAATAAGATAATAATTATTTTATACCTTTTAGTGTATTTTATTTGTTGCATTTAATTTTTTGAAGTCGGTTTTTATTTTTCTTAAAAATTATTTTTATTTTTCTCTTTTTAGTGATGTTATTAATAGTGATCATATCATCAGAACTTGACCAAATTAATATGACACCATCCCTAAGACACCCCTTTCGGATAAAAAAGAACCATCGAAATCGGTTCATAAACAAAGAAGTTAGGTCTAAACAAACCTAATAAAAAAGGTCTAATACCTATGAAAAAAACGAAAAAAATGGGACCAATCGGAAGCTAGACTGGACCCAATGCAAAAAAAAATTTCAAAATCGGTTGACAATTGGCGGAGATATGAGGTAACATAAGCACAAAAAAAAAAAAAAAAAAATTCAGTCGAATAGAGAACCTCCTCCTTTTTTGAAGTCGGTTAAAAATAATTAATTTCATCGGATCTAATAGATTGCACTAATGATTTTCTAAGAAAATTTAATTCTATTACTATCCACAACTTGAAATCTCCCATAATCAATTAGGAAAGTCATTCCAGTCAGCTCCTTCAGATATCTTCTAGTCAGAAATACATATAAATACGTTTAAATAAAAAATATTCAAGTTTATATCATTTCTTGTCGTAATTACGTATTATTCCATTTAAATACACAAGTATTAAATTTAACTATTCCACTATTTTACTCAAATAACAATATTTTCATAATTTACTTATTGGTGCTTGGTTCGAATATCGGCATCTTAACTATTAATATATCTTGAGTTGCTCCAAAAATATAAGAATATTTAAAATTCGTATATCATTTATTCATACCACTTGGAGAATCAACGTCAATGAGACTAAATCAGCTCATGTAACATTCACTCTAAAAAAAGCCTCTTGTCCCACGATCCTCAAACTAGCCACGCAAAGTACCTTGGGATGCGCCTAGACAGAAGAATGACCTGGCAAAAGCACATCAAGACGAAACACAAACAAATGGCTAATTAGTAGATGCTCAGAAATGACTAAAACCAACAAAATACTCATCTACAAAACAATAATAAAACCAATATGGACATATGGCATACAACTCTGTTGTTCAGCAGCTGAATCCAACATAGAAATTATTCAATGATTCCAAAACAAAGCGCTGAGAGCAATCGCTGATGCCCCCAGAGGGGTACCAAACACGACTATACTAAAAGACAGAAATAACTTCGGTCAAAGAGGAAATATGAGAACACAGCCACAAGTACCTAAACAAACTAACTCACCCAAATGAGTACACTCAAGATATAATAAATACACAAAGAGAAACAAAGAGGTTGTCCTCTGCTTGATGCAAATAAACATACACACATATATATCGAGATGATATATCTGTATATATATATTATTTATTTGTTTGAGACTATAGTTTCAAAGACTTGGTCTTCATCATCAGTCTTTCTTCAATTATAAATGTTTTTCATGGAGTCAATATCATATGGATACAATTTCTGTAGTCGCCACCTTTGCAGATGACACAGCCATACTAACCTCGGACAAAGATCCAATGAAAGCTTGCTATCTTCTTCAAAATCATCTTGATAAAGTAAACATATGGTTCGAGAAATGGCGAATGAAGATAAATGAGAGTAAATCACAGCATATAACCTTCTCATTAAACAGATAAACAAGTCCCCCGATCAAGATCAACAATAAAACCGTTCCTCAAAGTTCCTGCATTAAGTATCTAGGACTTCACCTAGACTCAAAGCTTACTTGGAGGGAACACATTAAAAAAAAAGAAAAGAAATGGACCTTAAAGTTAGGCAAATGCACTGGCTCATTGGCAGAAAATCTCCTACCTCACTGGAAAATAAACTTTTAATTTATAAAGTGATTATAAAGCCTATTTGGACATACGGAATTGAGCTATGGGGCTGCTCATGTAAGTCCAATATAAATATAATACAAAAATTCCAGTCAAAATTCCTTAGAATAAGTACTGATGCACCGTGGTTTATTTCAAATAAGATAATCCACGAAGATCTCCGAGTGCCCTATGTGGAAGAAGTCGTTAGAAAAAGAGCCAACATCCACGTTGGAAAATTGGCATCACACCTAATCAGACCCTCCACTCATTTGTCCGGATCCCCGAAAGAAGACGTCTGAAAAGAAGATGGCCCCAGGATCTCCACAATCCTGAATAATAAATTTATATAATTTTTTTTTCTTTTCTTTTCATTATCTTGTCTAGTCTCATAGGAGACTACCTTGTAACTATTGTAAATATTTCACATAGAAAATTGGCTCATAGAAATCCTGTAAATATGTAATTTCTGATTGCCTATAATAAATAAAAAAAAAAAAAAAAAAAATGTTTGTTTGCATCAAGCAGAGGACAACCTCTTTGTTTCTCTTTGTGAATCAACAACTCTGCTACTCTCGGCAAAAAACAAAAACTTTTCAATTATATAATAAATACAATACCACCAACAAGATTAAAAATATACAGAGCAACCAGCCTACCACAACCCATCACGTGAACACGCCAAACCCTCTTGAAATCAATAAATCCCACCTTAATGATAAGTCAATAGAAATATCATTAAAATCATTTTAAATCATGTCATTTTTCATTAAACCTGTAAAGAAGCCTATTGCCCTCTAGGGCAGATTGCTGATGTACTCTTGGAGACTAATAAAAAAAAAAAAATATTCATATTAAACAGAGATCGATTTCACCATAATTAAGTTCACCATCTATTCATATCAAATATCAATTTAATTTCTTAACTATAAATATATCTAAATGATTAATGTAAAGATTTAAGCATCTTTTTTGAGTTTCTTTTTTTGAAAAAAGATGGAATTTTTTCAAAAATCAACCAATTATATAATATTAAAAGTGAATTTATTTTTATTTAGGAACAAATCAAAGATTTTAGTAGAAATATTTTTACATTGCATATCAGAGGGTTTCGTCCCCTTGGGAATCGAACCCAATTATTCTTATATATGTTGCATATCGGAGAGAGATTTGTCTTAAGGGTTTGGCTAACAGCCCGGCAAGTTTAGTTAGCGCTTGGGTTCGATTCCCAAGGGGACGAAACCCTCTGATATGCAATGTAAAAATATTTCTACAAAAATCTTTGATTTGTTCCTAAATAAAAATAAATTCACTTTTAATATAAATATATCGTTTTTTCAGTGTAGTAGATACAAAATGCAATGTATTATTTTTAATTATATGTCTTAAGGGTTGTTATCCCCTTCGGGAAACGAACCGGATACCAAAATTGGTAACCCTGGCCAATTGGTTACCCTGTGAGGTGAATCCATCTCACATTGTAGCTAATTAATCGACTCGGATTGGTAATAATTTTGGCACACGAGTTCGATTCCCGAGAGGGTAAAACAACCCTTAAGACCTATATAGTAATCAAAAATAATCTATTCCATCTCGGATCCAGTAGATGACAAACCTCTTGTGATTTTCTTTGAAATTCAAAGTCCACTGTCAATTTGTCTCTTATAGAAAACACAATCATTAATTTATTCCTCATAAATTCTTTTCCTGTTGTTTATTGATGATGAAAACATGCCCAGTAGCAAATCATGTCATTAAGAACAAAAAAAAAAAAAAAGGACAAACTTAATGATATCAATTTGATGATAGAAAAAAGTTGTGAAATTTTAACAAATATCATTAGACGGAGAACAATTGAAAACAAAAAGAAGAAGAAGAAAGGCAAGTGGGCTGGAAGAGACGAGAAGGAAAAAGTGGGAATGAATTATTGCTATTTGATGAACACTCAAGAAGAAAAAGGGTTCAATAACGAAGCCTGGAAAGTTCTCTCGCTAACGAAAAGACAAAAAACTTCGTTAACAAGCGACAGGCTAAGTGATAAACTAGCCAGCCAGCCCCACGGTGAAGGAAAGGAAAGCCATTGAATCAGTTACAGATAAAACCTTTTTAGTGACCAAACGGCGAGAAGGAATCAACAACCAAGCAAGCAAGCGTCAGTCATTGCAATTCAGCAGAATATCGAAAAAAAGACGAGCCTGGCACTTTACTCAATGAGAGAGGGAGGGGTGGAGAAAAAGGGTTGTTTAGTTTAGGGATGGGAAATCTTTTCCTATTGAAAGGCCTCATTAAGTTAGATGTAACCCAAAATTCACATTATTTAGGAAAAATAAGCTGACGTGTTCTGATGTGGCCATCCACTTGACTTTACCATACAACCTGGCCCCTAAAATTATTTATAATCATGTAGGGGGAGGGCTAGTGTCCGGTCCAGTCCTAGCGCTCACCGCTAGATGGCTCTGCGACCTCATACATAGTAGTTTGTTCAAATAAACAATACTTTAATATTAGTAATAATACTTTAAGTAAACAACAGTCAAATTGTCAAACACACTGTACACTACATAAATCAATCTATTTATAATGAAATAATAAATCAATGAATTATTGAGAGACGAGTTGGCGCGTGTAATCCCGTAAGCGATAATATTCGTTGAATGTTATATATGCGCCAACCCGAATCGAAGTAATCCAGCTACCACCGAATAATGGTTTGCTCACATACTTTTTGTCACACACACTTCCAATACCTACTTTCCCTCGTGGTTGGACCAACAGTTGGGGTTAAGGGGCATTCCCCTTACCTTCCAACAACCAACCCCTATCACATCACGATAGCGCGCACACCCCCCACCACTAACACTGGTGACCCCGACGTGATATTATTACATTATTTACATTATAACATTACACTCACCACCCAAAATAAAAAAAAGGGTGAAGGGGTGTGGTGTCCGGTCCAGTCCTAGCGCTCACCGCTAGATGGCTCTGCGACCTCATACATAGTAGTTTGTTCAAATAAACAATACTTTAATATTAGTAATAATACTTTAAGTAAACAACAGTCAAATTGTCAAGCTAGTTTTTGAATTTTTACTTCTGGGGTTCCACTGATTATGTATACAAAATTTGGTTGAGTTTGGTAAAAGGCCAAGATTTTCATTTTTTGACCCTACACCCCCCCCCCATTTTGGGTGGTTAATTTTTGCATTTTTAGACTTCTGTAGGTCCACTGATTAAGTATACAAAATTTGGTTGAGTTTGCTCAAACGACCTAGATTTTTAATTTTTAACCCCCCCCCCCCCTCGACCCACCTTAATTTTTGGGTCGATATGCACCAAAATCTAATCAGCTCTTAATCTCAGTGGACCAAAACTACTTGTGAAATTTGGTTTCGATATTCACACTAGTTTTTGAGCTAGCTCGTCCACAAATTTGGTAACGCACAGACTAACTAACAGACATTTTGACAAAACAATTATTATCTCAAAAAATATAATTTTTTCGAAGTTTACTTATTAGAGCTTTTTTGTAGAGCAAAATGCCTTGGTTTTGCTCAATTTTTTTAATCGAAATAGTTTCAGCCGTTTTTTAGATATTTTGCAAAAAAGAAGGAAAAAAACGACTTTTTTCATGCACGATTACCCTGTATGGTAAAGTAAAAAATACAGCAAAAGAACATCTGGTGATTACTTTTCTTATAGTGTTTTCCAATAGGGTGATTACTTTCGCCCCACCCTGTATTTAATAAAATCATTTATAATCATTTAGGGGGTGGATCAAAAAATGGAAATCTAGGCCCTTGGCGTATTTAAGAATCGATAAAGTGTCTGTTCAAAGAAGCTAATGAAGTAGGAAATACTTTGAGTTAATATGTTAGCTTTGTTCTTGATCGAGAGTGAAAGGAGATCTGAGAGACGAAATCTGCCAGGGATGAGGGTTCAAATCCAAAGATCGATGCCACGAGGAGGGAGCTCAACTCGCAGATGAGAGAATGGAGCATTTTGCTGCCGCTAGATCCGATTTAATAGCAGATTTCTACCTAAATCCCAATTGATAATTGAAAAAGATTATAAATTTATGATAGAGAGTAGAACGAACGCCTCTCAAGGGTAAATTTCATTAGGGATCAAAATATAGAAGATTTTTTTCTTTCGAAAAGCAATTTTCGGATCATAATTAAATCTCTCATCTTAAAAAAAAAAAAAAATTAAGCGTTTTAAGTGGAATATAAACAGAGATAAAGGAGATACTGGTAATATAGCTTTCCAATCTGTTTTTAGCTGATAAAAAAATAATTTACTTTTATTATTTTCAGACTTTTATCAAAGCGCACAGCGTGCGCAGGCCAAGTTCGAGTATTGGCTTGGCCGAACACCCTGTACGCTATTTACACGAACCATTGTAGCTTCGTGAATCGGGGTTCGGTTTCTAATATCTTTTTTTATAATGATATTGATACAAGAAGTTGCACCAAGAAGGTACAACCTCTTTAGTCCTTGGTGGACCCTTGTAACATGAAGATAAGGGGAGATTTAGGGATTGGGTAGCAGTCGAAGGTATCTGTGGATGCTGGTCTTGAAAGATTGAAGGTTATAAGTTGCTGGAAAGACGGACGGGAGAAGAGAGTTCCAGTCTCTAGATGTCATAGGGATAAATGAATTGGCGAATGCGTTTCTTCGATTAGTATCCAGTTTAAGCGCGTAGGGGTGTTGAGTTTTAGAAAATCGTGTATTTCGCGCAAATGAAGCCTTTGGTGGGATTATTGATTTTATTTCGTTAGAACAAAAGCCATGGTAGTATCTATAAAAAAGGGAAAGGGCGGAGACAGATCTACGATGGGCTAGGGAGTCGAGAGTGTCAGTTAATGTAGGATCGCCTATCAGTCTGATAGCTCGCCTCTGAATTGCATCTAAGGTATTAACAGAATGCTTGGAGGCCCCTCTCCACAAATGCGAGCAATATTCAAGACAGGGGCGAATTTGAGCCTTGTATAATATAAGGAGTTGAGTGGGGGTGAAAAATCGTTTGGTTCGGAAAAGAAAGCCAAGCTTACATGCTGCAGCCTTTGCTACTGAGATAATATGGTCATTCCAAGAGAGGTCAGAACCTAAGGTGACACCTAACAATGATATTTTATTACGGAATTCCAATGAGCTCGAATCAAAGGAAATGTCCGGAAGGTTCCTATCTGCGCGCCTAGAAATTAGGCAGCACTGTGTTTTGCCAGCATTAAAGTTTACCAAATTGTGAGATCCCCATTTTTTAAGCATGCTTAAATCTGAATTTATTGAGGAGGCTATGTTTGCGCGATTGTCTAGTAAGGATTGAGCGTAGTGGAGGGTGCTATCGTCAGCGTAACAATGTATTGGATTGGAGGGCAGATTTAAAATGTCAGGTCATCTAGGGAATTGAGAAGTTACATCCATATTGAAAATCGGCTGAAAGATTTTTCTTATTGAATGAGGGAGCAACTTAGAGCTAGCTGTCCAATCTGATTCGCTATTACGATTTCCTGATGCAAGTTCCCCCCATTTTCCTCAACCAAACTCCGAAATGGACTCTATTATATAGGTATAATAACTTTCAAATAAATAAAAAAAAAAATAATAATTAAATAGTTAGAGGTGCTGTCTAGGGTAAAAGAAAAAAATTAATTAAATATAAATTGGAGCGTTTATTGAAAAATATCATTATAATCAAAAAAATACTTGAAAAATTAAAATTTACAAAATAATACGGATTGGAGAGATAAAAATAAATTTGAATTAAAAAAAATTAAATACAACAAATAAAATAATAATAACTTAAAAATAAAATAAAATACACTAAAAGGTATAAAATAATTATTATCTTATTTAGTTACAACTAAACGATGAAATATTAACATGAAATTACTTTTTGAAGTTAGTGCCAAACAAACTATATAAGCGAGCTTACTAAGTAAGATCCGTCGAGTACGATTCATAAAATGTATATGTTTGACACCGACTTCAAAAAGTGATTTCATGTTAATATTTCGTCGTTTAGTTGTAACTAAATAAGATAATTATTTTATACCTTTTAGTGTATTTTATTTTATTTTTGAATTTTATTATTTTATTTGTTGCATTTAATTTTTTTGAAGTCGGTTTCAGAAGTTTAAAAATGCAAAAACTAACCGCCCCTTGTACCAAACTCAACCAAATTTTGTATACATAATCAGTGCGACCCCAGAAGTCTAAAAATGGAAAAACTAACCGCCGAAAATGGGTGGGGGGAGGGGGGGCAAAAAATGAAAATATAGGCTCTTGTTCCAAACTCAGCCAAATTTTGTATACATAATCAGTGCGACCCCAGAAGTCTAAAAATGGAAAAACTAACCGCCGAAAATGGGTGGGGGGAGGGGGGGGGCAAAAAATGAAAATATAGGCTCTTGTTCCAAACTCAGCCAAATTTTGTATACATAATCAGTGCGACCCCAGAAGTCTACAAATGGAAAAACTAACCGCCGAAAATGGGTGGGGGAGGGGGGGGGTCAAAAAATGAAAATATAGGCTCTTGTTCCAAACTCAACCAAATTTTGTATACATAATCAGTGGGCACACAGTAATCTAAAAATGCAAAAACTACCCCCCCTACATGATTATAAATAATTTTATTAAATATTAAATATAAGTGAGGAGCCAGGTTGTAAGTCAAGTGGATGGCCACATCAGAACACGTCAGCTTATTTCTTTTTAATATTAAGCTGAAATTGGATGACTATTCGGCGAAGGATAGCGGTTACATACAAGTACTTTTATACTAACTACTCGGATGTATGGTATATATATATATTTTTTTTTTGGAAAATTCGCAAATAAAAATGTTTTATAATAAAAGATGGAGAAGTGGAAGAAGTCATTTGGCTTGCACACAAGCGGGGATTTTTTTTTGTCTCTTTTAAAACGAGTCATAAAATACTATTTCGATTACAAATTGTAAAATCGCCGATAATGATATTGCCTGTGAGATGGAGTTTAAGTATGGAGGTCAGAGACAGAGATGGGGGTGGTTGACGACCCAGTTCTATTGCTTTTAGAGACCAAAGGGAAGATAATTTCATCATTTTCAGGCGTAGACATATAAAAAGAATGTAAAAAAGAGAAGCTGAAATGGGATTTGAGTATTTTTCAAAATTTATTAGTATTATCATTTTATTTGTTTTTATAAACTTTTTTAAACTTTAATGATTTGGTTGATACTTCAATAGAATAATAATACTTACTATTACTTAATAATTTAATCTGCCATTTCAAAAACCACATAAGTCACTTATGGGTTAGTATTATTTATTTATTTTAAACAATAAGACTATAAAATTTAGGGAACGCGGTGTTGGTTTATAGTGAAACATTGTTAAAATTAAATTAGGTTGGAGTTGGTGGTGTTTCACAAGCAGAAAAATTAAAATACAAAGATTTTTTTAGTTTACTCTATATATTTCGAGCTCTTAACTCATCGTCAAGGGAATATTGACTGAAGATAACATAAAATAATGAACAGAATTTATTTTAATATGATGGACAGTTATTTATGACTTAGTGTAAATATAAAAGAATTATCAGAGGATGGGATGGCCTTAAAGAGGGAGAGCCGAATGAACAAATGGAGCGGACAGAGGGCTAAACTGGGAATAAAGAAAAGATATTTATACTTGGAAGTTGCCGAAAATTATGTATGTGCCATAAAGGAGGGCAATAAATTATGGAATGTGATGAGGTTGCATAGTGAAAATTTCCATCTCTTATTTTCTATTTAAAAATAAAAAATAAAAATAAATTATGTTGATTAATGTCCATTATAATTAGTAGATTAAAAATTCAGTTTATTGGACAAAGTTTTTTTATTGAAGTTCTTCTTCAATTTTTGTACAACGTTTCGTCTCTCTCGAGACTTTTTCAAGTACTCAATTGGCTAGAACAACATTGGTTGAAATAAAGATAAAAATAACTGAGACATAGTAGAATTTTTTTCTTTCTAGATTGATACCATAAAACAATATAAGTATAGATGTAATTACATTTGGTCGATGAAGGTGAATGGTTGTGGTCAAATAAATGATCTCCAAAAGCCGAGTTATAACTTAAAGGGGGGTGGAATTTTGGTTCAAACTATTCACCTGTAGATTGCGAAGAGATCTCATATGTTCAACGTGACGTTGATTGAAAGATCTACCTGTTTGCCCGATATAAAACGATTGACAGTCATCACATTGCAATTTATATACACCAATTGTTTAATTATATCGATTTTACTGTTAACCAATATGGATGAAAGGTTATTCTTGTTATAGAATGCGGGGGTAATATTAAGTTTGCGAAACATATTAGCTATAGGGTAGCTGAGTGATGAATGGAAATAAAGTTTTTTAAAGTTTTTTTCTTTTGTTGGGATGATGGAATATAAAAGGGGGGCTGTTATTTTATAAATTACCCTTTTCTGAATATTGTCGATCAAGTGTCGGGGGTAATTGTTATTATCGCTTATTTTGTGGATAATAGCTAATTCATGGTTATAGTGTTCGGAGGTTAAAGGAATGTTTTCTAATCTATTGAACATTGAGTAGAAAACAGATAATTTAGTGTTGAGGGGGTGGTTAGAATCATAGGGAATTATAGTGTCTGTGAAAGGTAGATTTGATATTCAAAATGATTGTTGATTATAGAAAAATAAGACTATAGGTGGCTACTTCGTCTCAAATGTATTCTGTAATGGAAAAACGTCCATTTTGACATGACAACGTCTTATAATTCGATGGAGCCGGCTACACGCACGAAAAAACATGACTCATGCGGCGTTACCTCGCTCTGAGGCGTTCCATTTAAGGCTTGAAGTGCAAGCGAGAGCGCGGAACGAGCGACAAAGATTGAGGCGGGCTTTTTAAAAGCTACAGTTACAAAAATTTTAATGATTTTTCCAAATTTTAAATTTTAAATTTAAGATTTATGAACAATAATTTAATCACAGTTTATTCTTATAATAAATTATTCAAAATTATTACTTTTTTACAACAAATTACAATTAAATTTGCAAAAATAATTAAGTAACTAATTGAACAACAACTTTTATTCAGTTTACTTGCTGAAAGAAATAATGTCAATACAAAATTTATTATTATAAAATAATAAAATCAAAAATTAAATTTTAACAGTCAGTAGAAATTTAAACAATAAATTTTATTCAAGTATTTTGTAAATTTAAAATGATTTTCTGAACGAAGAATTTTATGAAAAAAATCGGTTGTCTGTAAAGTCGGTTTACTGACGATAGTTGAACGTGACAACGTCATAAGAAAATACTGATGGAATGGTAAACCGACTTTACAGACAACCGATTTTTACTTTGCCATAGAGGGTATGGTCAAGTATTGTAATCGTGCATGAAAAAAAGTGTTTTTTTGCTTCTTTTTTTTCGAAATATCTCAGAAACGGCTGAAACTATTTTAATTAACAAAATTGGGCGAAACCATGGGATTTCCCTCTACAAAAAAAGCTCTAATAAGTGAACATCGAAAAAATTTTATTTTTCGAGATAAATTTTAAATCTAGGCCCTTGGACTAAACTCTCAACCAAATATCGTATACATAATCAGTGGGAGGCTAGTTTTTGCACTTATAGATTTCTGGGAGCCTACTGATTATGTATACAATATTTAGTGAAAGTTATTTTCTTCTCACAATAATCTACTAAAGTACTATCAAATAATTATTTTTAGAAAGATTAAAATCTTATTTTTTATATTAATTCTTGGGGGGGGGGGGGGGGGGGGTTCTGAGCCCCTTTCTTAAAATTAATTATAATCTAGAAAATCATAAATAATCAGTTGAGATTGTGGTGTTGGTGCAAGGTGAAACATCTTTAATAAAGATAAGAGTAAATAGATATTTTATTTAATATGGATTTACTATGAGTTAAGGATACTGGGTCACTTATTTCACATTAAAATTAAAAAATTAAAAGATATAAAATTTTTTTCTTTTTCAATATATATATTTCGGGCTATCAACCCATCTTCAGGAAATACAGAAGGTAACTAAATAAACTTATTGAATGAATAAGTTTATTTAGTTACCTTCTGTATTTCCTGAAGATGGGTTGATAGCCCGAAATATATATTGAAAAAGAAAAAAAATTTATATCTTTTAATTTTTTAATTTTAATGTGAAATAAGTGACCCAGTATCCTTAACTCATAGTAAATCCATATTAAATAAAATATCTATTTACTCTTATCTTTAGAAAATCATAAGTTGGTGTCATCTATTAAATCCGATGGAATGGAATATTATTAATTATATGTCAGAGGGGTTGTTGTTCACCCCCTCGGGAATCGAACCCGAGTGCCGAAGGGGTGAACAACAACCCCTCCGACATATAATTAATAATATTCCATTCCATCGGATTTAATAGATGACACCATCTTTTGATATTCTAGTAAATTTAAATCTATTACCATTGGCAAATTGAAATCTTTCATATTAATTATCATCATTGAGACGCCTGATGAAGCCAAAATAAAATTCGCGAAACGTCGGGTAAATCAATAAGAATTTTTTTATTTACTACTTTCCTGTCCAAATACCTGCCATCATACTTGATTAATTATTATACTTTACATAAAATCAAGAAATCAAGATGATAATTAAGATTATATAATGAAAATCCGATTTAATGTTCACAATCACCTTTTTACACTAAAGCTTGATAGTCTGATTTTGATGCTGTTTTTATAGCAATTAAAAATTTGCATTCACTAGATTAAAAAACATTTTTTTTTTTTGCTTAGAGCGAAATACAATGTCGATTAAACATATTTTTTATTCTATCTGCCGGTGAATATAAAAAAAAAAAAAAACCAAGTGGACGACAAAACGGCATCGATTGGAATATTCTATACCTGCGGGCGAATATGATATGGTTTTTAATTAAGGCTGAATCATATTCTAATTGAACTTTAATGGTAAATTCGATTGCAATATATTCGACTAAAACGTATTTATTATTTGAACTTATGGATTTGGAGACTACTATGCTCCTCCTCAATCAGCTTGGAAAACAGGAAGTTGCTATTGAAGACATATGTATGGAGCATAGCCATGTACGAGTGTGAAACCTGGACAATTAGAAAAGCGGAGAGAAAGAGATTCGAGGCTTTCGAAATGTGGTGCTACAGAAGAATGATGAATATCAAATGGATGGATAAAATTACAAATGAAGAAGTTCTTGGAAGAATCGGAGAAAAAAGAACCTTGTGGAAGAGTCTGAAGAAGAGAAGAGGTCAGATGATAGGGCACACACTGAGACATGGGGGACTGCTTAGGGATATCTTGGAGGGGGAGGTGGGAAAGAAAAGGGGAAGGGGAAGACCCAGATTAGAATATTTCAACCAAATAATTGGGGATATGGGATTTAGAGAGGTCAAACAGCTGGCGGGGGACAGAGTCGAGTGGAGACGGATTGTTGCATCAAACCAGTCTTAGGACTGTATACTCGATGATGATGATGATGG
Organism: Forficula auricularia; assembly: GCA_024734495.1. Taxonomy (NCBI): domain Eukaryota; kingdom Metazoa; phylum Arthropoda; class Insecta; order Dermaptera; family Forficulidae; genus Forficula; species Forficula auricularia. The sequence continues at coordinate 84,876 of JALMQS010000263.1, forward strand.
ATTTAGAATAAATAGAGAGGTGGATGTAAGTCTAGTAATATAACACCTGCTTGTCTCATCAGTTAAGTTTTAGACACTTTCCTTTACTAGTTAGTCTTTTCATGAGTAGGTATTAGTAGGTAATTGAATATAAAACTTCAAATTGCAGATAGTAGTAAAGATTTCTAAAGAAAACTTAGGGATTTTTTTTATGAGTCGGAAGGGTTGATTTCAAACAACCCAAATGTTAAAATGCTATCCTGGCTATTTTGGTTAACTTCCCAGACGAACCGATCTGATAAATAACTATCTATTTATTTATTCTATATATAAGCCGAGGGAGCGGTGATTATAAATGGGGTGGGGAGTAATTAGAAAAACATTTTGGCCTGTTCTCAATCTTGACAATACCATGGCCTACCGAAGGGGTTGGGATGATATAAATTATTTTATTTATATTTATATATATAATTTATATTTGTCGTCTTAATTATTAAGTTTTTTTAAACTAAGATTACAAATATTTATGCGGTAGAGTTATTGATGTTATTGCTTGGATAGTTTTGTAATTTATTTATTTTAGACTTTTTGGATCTAATATGGGTGTCGGATATTGTAGGAGATTTAAAAGAGTTTATTTATTTAAATATTGTTTTAATATAAAGTTTTTGAAAAATCTTCTTTCTTCTTTATCCAACGCCCGTCCGTGGCTGGTCGGCCATTAGACGCCGTGCTGCCCAATAAAGCCTTGCCCGTTCCTCTAAGGGCCGGTTGCATGTCGCAAAGTAAATGCTTTTACCACTAACCAAGGTAGATGGTAAATGGAGGGGCTGGGATGGCCAATCAGATGACAGGAACTTTCAATGCCAGTCATCTGATTGGCCATCCTAATCACTCCATTTACCATCTACCTTGGTTAGTGGTAAAAGCATTTACTTTGCGACATGCAACCGGCCTAAGTCGTCGTCGACCACCTCCAGGGCACCGCATCTCTTGAGATGATCAGCCGTTCCTTCTTCCTCTGTACATAAGGGGCAGAGAGGAGAGTCAGCAAGACCAATGAGGTGCAGATGGCTCTGGAGGTAATCATGGCCGGTAGCCATTAAAGTTTTTGGAAAATGTTTATAATGTTTATGTTATTTATAATAATGTTTATACACACGAGATTTTTAGTTTTTTTTTTTTTTTTGGCTTTTCGGCCTTTCTAGCCATAAGCCTAATAACGATACGAGTTATATATTTTTTAAAATTTGTCTCTACCCCCGGGGGTCAGATTTTAGCTGGATGGCTCGAGTCGGATTCGAACCCGGGTCCCCTGGTTAGCTCGCTGTCACGCTACCGCCTAGCCTATCTGACCCCCCCCCTCCCCGAGATTTTTAGTTAGACACAACACAGTTGAACTTGTTAGATGAAAGTTTGTAAAGTTTATTAAATATAAAAATATACTGGGTCACCCGTTCAGTGTCACACTAAATTACTGTATGACAACCCAAGAGAATCAGATGAAGTACGCGATGTTAAATAGTACGGGTTAAACCGTTCAGTTGGTCCAATTAGTGTGACCAGTACTCACTGTTGTTTGGGCAGAGATTTACTATTAAAATAATACTGCAGGGTCTTGAAGTAGCGAGGAGACCTACTGAGTCTGGCCTCGGAACGATTCAAGAGTGAGAGTCTAGAGCTACTGTCCGCCCGAACGATTCTGAATTCTATGGCTGCGAACAGCCCTTTTTATACAGATTTGTAGTGCTGACTCTATATAAAACTATGGGCTAGCGGGGAGAAGTAGAAGAGTGTAGCAGCATCGTGGGAAAGGCTTAGGCTTGGCTATCCCGACGATTCAGCATAAAACTGGCGGGCCTGAAGGGGGATGATGTGGAAGTGAGAATGTTAACTTATATAGTAGGATGGTCCTTATTTTGGGTATTTTCGAATTATTACACTGACAAGGGCTTATATGGTTCGAAAAAAAAATATCCCCCAAGTTTCAGGTTTCTATCTCAATTATAAACCTGTGTCACAGCGTTGTAAGTTTCCCATCTAAATAACATGGGGTTTTTGCCATTGAAGGATCAATTTTTTATTCCGGCCAAAGTAATGGTTTAAAAATTGGAAACTCTGTAGACTTTATTCTTATAATACTAGCTATCCATCAGAATTATTACCGATTTTTAGTTATTATAATTTTGGAGTTACAGCTAGATAAAATACTGCCATATCTTAGTGTTACTAAGTTATAGACTCCAAAATTATAATAGCTAATAATCTGTAAAAATTCCAAGTGATAGCTAGTATAATAAGGATAAAGTTTACAGAGTTTCAAATTTTTTTGAATCATTACTTTGGCCGGAATAAAAAATTGATCTTTCAATGGCAAAAACCCCATGTTAGTTAGATCATAAAATTACATTATTGTAATTATTGAATAAAAAATACTTGGTAGGTTTCACATTAAGATATAAAAGTTACATTCTTTTTCTCCTGAAGATGGGTTAGTCACCCGAAATATTTATATATAGAGATTAAAGATTCTTCAAAAATAAGTTCGTTTTATTTTTTATATCTTAATGTGAAACCTACCAAGTGTTTTTTATCCAATAATTTTAAAAAATGTTTCACCAAATACCAACACCAAATTCCTTAAAAACTATTATATTATTCTGCTGGGAGCACAGGGTATAATTGAGATAGAGACTTGAAACTTGGGGGATTTTTTTTTATATATTTCGAAATATATGAGCCCTTGTCAGCGTAAAAATTTGAAAATAAAAATACCCAAAATAAGGACCACTCTAATATATAGTGTCTTCTAAAAGACTTCGAGGTAAGTGGTGGGCCTATGTCCTCTGGGTACGTTGCTAATCATCATCATCATTGAGTATACAGTCCTAAGACTGGTTTGATGCAACAATCCGTCTCCACTCGACTCTATCTCCCGCCAGCTGTTTGACTTCTCTAAATGTCTGGCATCCCATATCCCCAATTATTTGGTTGAAATATTCTAATCTGGGTCTTCCCTTCCCCTTTTCTTTCCCACCTCCCCTCCAAGTCCCCCATGTCTCAGTGTGTGCCCTATCATCTGACCTCTTCTCTTCTTCAGACTCTTCCACAAGGTTCTTTTTTCTCCGATTCTTCCAAGAACTTCTTCATTTGTAATTTTATCCATCCATTTGATATTTATCATTCTTCTGTAGCACCACATTTCGAAAGCCTCCAATCTCTTTCTCTCCGCTTTTCCAATTGTCCAGGTTTCACACCCGTACATGGCTATGCTCCATACATATGTCTTCAATAGCAACTTCCTGTTTGCTAAGCTGATTGAGGAGGAGCATAGTAGTTTTTGTTTTGAATTAAACCCCATTTTTGCTTGGGCAATTCTTGATTTAATTTCGTTTTCGCTCCTCCCATCCCATGTTATTTTACTTCCTAGGTAGCGGAATTCCTTAACTCCTTCTAGGTTTTCTTGGTTAATTTTGATGCATTCCTGTCTCGTTTGTTCTTTTTTTGCACATACTAGGATCTTGGTTTTATCCTTGTTTATTGTTTACGTTGCTAATGCGTAGTGTTATTTGGATTGCATATGAATTCGTTTTTAATTTATTCAAAGGTCGTGTAATTTATTAATGCTCTTTGTTTAATAAAATTTGAAAACAATATTGATTTTATTTACAGTCACGATTAAAAGAAATCATTATTTTAACTGAATTCCCCCATGTTTTCAGCGGATTACCAATGTTAACATAGATAGATATGAATATGCAACGTGACCATTTCGGGAACGTTTTTTTTTTCTGGATTGTAAACTTTTTCAATGTTATAATATCGATTTTAGTTTAACCGTAAGTGTCTTTGGTTGTGATGTTTAATTCGGTATTAAAATGTACATATTTATTGCCATTAAACTTGCACGAGAGCAGAGCATAAACCAGTGCATTATCTAAAGTTGTTGATTCCCATCGGACCAAGAAAACGTTCGTTTTTGGTGACACAAACAGCAGCAGGGAGGGATAACGTGTATGGAAATCAATCCTACAGGGATAGTGTTTGTCATCATCATCAGCACAAGAATCCATGTACCTACCTACCCCTTTTTTGAGGGGGCGGGGATTAAATTAACATTTATCTTTGAGAGATAATTATTTTCAAATTTGCAATTTGAATAAGTGAGTGGGATGAACGAATTATCTTATCATAAATTATGCACCTACTAGAACAGAATTTCAACAATCTAATTATTGATTTGAAGTCTAAATAATTTAATAAATTAAATAATTTGAAATGACAGCAGTTTACTTAGTTTGCAATTTAATTAAGCTATAAACCTGTTAATATTCCGCAATATAATTTTGTTAATATATTATGAAATTTGAATAAATTTAAAACGAATGTATTTTTTATTTTATTGTCTACTAGCTTCAAGGCCCGCCTTCGGCGGGCCTTTTGCTAACCGGGGGACTTCACCCCCTGGACCCCCATGTGGCTGCTTAATTGAAGTTTTATTAGTTACAGAGAATAAATATAATTGTTTTATTATAAAGTCTTAAATAGATATAATTTGAGATTCTATTTAACTGTAATCTACACTCATAACAAATAAGATGAAACAAATATTTAAAATGTATTAAAAATCCACTTATTATTATTAAGGTGAAAATAAAAAAGTTATATTATATGTAGGTATTATTATAGATAAGAAGACTTGAAAATTACTTTTTTTTTAAGTTGATTCCTTCATGTCTTCACCAATGGCTACCAATAAAAACCGAAACGTCAAAAATCGAATGTAGAATGGTTATTCCTCTACTGTTAAATAAGAATCGATCACTATTTTTGAATTAAAGTCAAATTATGAATGAAATGAAATTACTTTTTGATGTCGGTACCAAACAATCTATACCTATAACCGACTATACCTTCCAAATGTACTAAGTAAGATCCGTCGAGTGCGATTCATAAAAGATATATGTTTGGTACCGACTTCAAAAAGTAATTTCATGTTAATATTTCGTCGTTTAGTTGTAACTAAATAAGATAATAATTATTTTATACCTTTTAGTGTATTTTATTTGTTGCATTTAATTTTTTGAAGTCGGTTTTATTTTTTTCTTAAAAATTATTTTTATTTTAAGCTTCTATTCATTCTACAAATTTTAAGAATGTGTTGATAGTGGGCCTATGATAATTACTATTTTTGAAGTGATAACTTCTTTTGGGAGGGTAAACCGCTTCGTTACCTAACGCGTTACGGCACCAGTCTGTCTGGCTTCCCCTTCTCTCACAGCGGTATTAATTTTCAGCAACGCTCATAGAATTTACTTTAAAAAAAAGACTTGCCGGATGTCAGATTAGAACCTGAGACCTCTTGCATGAGAGGCGAGACACAGTTTTAGTTTTAGTTTTAAGAGGATGTTTTATTAACCAGAAAAAATATATATACAATTTATTACAAAGTTACTTCTAACAATCCAAAAGAAGTATAGTATCTTAAATTTAATACAATGAAAAAAGAAAAGGGCCATTTTAAATGGATCCCAGTAGATTTTTTTTTACATAATATAGTTTTTTTTTAATTTTAATTTTACAATAAGTTTTTTTTTGTAATTTTTATTTACATTTGTATAATTAAATTTTTTGAATTTTTGCACGGGAAAAGGCTTTGAAAAACCCGGCCATACAGTTTATTGTTGTTCCAAGGAGGTTAATATATAGAATTATTTATTACAATTTTTACTTAATTTATACTTTACAATTTAGATTACATAATTTATCAAGTTATTCAAGTATAAGCAGAAGAATTTAAGGTTATAAAAAAGATTGAATTATTATTGATAATTTTCAATCCACCAGTATTTTTTTATATTTTTCCTTTCAGTCTTGTCTTTTTCAGAGATGGCTCTATTAAATCTATATATTCTATACGGGTCCAAACCATCTAGGTGGGCGTCGTATTCTATACTTTTATTGTTTTTTCTCCTAAACACATGATAGATGATGGGGATCCCGTTTTCATCTTGTATATATCCTTTATTATCCAAAAATAAAAAAGCTTCGGGTGGGATAAATCCGGTAGATTTTGTTATTTCAAAATATTGATCGTTCGGATAGAGTGATCCGAATATTAGACTGTTTTCGAAAACATTTGCAACTTGGCAGTAGTGGTTTCTTATTAATTTTAGCATAAAGCAGTCTATTCTATTAATTTTGGCTAAGTTATAAATTTTTTCATTACTAATGTAATGTTGGAAGTTCGAATGTGTAGATCTATGTTTGCCTAAGCATGATCTTAGGCATTTTCTTTCGAAGACTCGGATTTGTTCCATGCCCGATGCACTTTGATTGAACCAAATATTGCAGCCATAAGTTATTATTGGTCTGACCAATAGCGTCACCAATCCGTCTGGCAAGCGTGGTGACTTAATGCCAACCCCTTCCAATATTATATGTAGGTATTATTATAGATAAGAAGACTTGAAAATTACTTTTTTTTAAGTTGATTCTTTCATGTCTTCACCAATGGCTACCAATAAAAACCGAAACGTCAAAAATCGAATGTAGAATGGTTATTCCTCTACTGTTAAATAAGAATCGATCACTATTTTTGAATTAAAGTCAACATGAACTGCAAATTGCAAGTGATATCTGATTAATAATAAAGAAATAAACATATTAATATTTCAAATGAATTTGGATAAAGTTTAGCAACGATCCGTTGTAGTTTATTTTTTTATACAAACAGGGCCGCCAACACTTGTTTTTTTTTGCTCGTTTAGTTTTTTTATTGTCTGGCAAGCTATGTTGGCTAACCTGATTTTTTTTTAGTTTTTCCTGAATTTTCCAATTTTCCGGTCAACTTTTCTAATTTTTTTTTTACGTATTAACCTGAATTGGACTATTACGAACATTAAAAAAAAATTAGCCAAATCGGTCCAGGCATTTGAGAGATCTGCGCTTACAAAGAAACAGAAATTCATTTTTATTATATAGATTATTATTCTATATCATTTTAATTAGGAAAGAAAGAAAGATCTCCCATTATACCGGGTGATTTTTTTATCATGAGACAGTCTTATAACTCAAAAACAATGCATTGCATGAAAAATTTTCAAATAAAAGTATATTTATATCAAGGGGCGAACTAAACTACGCTATAGTTTGTAGACCTAGAACAAGTTTTCAAGGGTATTTCGAGCTCAGCCCTGTTTTTAAATGGAAACCTATTTTGTTTCTGTACATATCCTTATTCTACAGAAAAAACTGAAATCAATTTTAATTATAATTTTTTTTTCTACATTTGACATCAAACAAAAAAAAAAATTAAATCATTTCAGATCTCAAAAAAAGTCCAAATAATTATTTTTAACAATCATTAAACTTGATTCATCAAATAATTAATTATTAAATAAATAATTTAATAATTTTTGCGACACTGTTCTTGAGACATTCCAGAGGGTATCAGTGTAGACCTTATAAGTATCTTCGTAGCCTTTATATATCCTGTTTTTTTTTTTTTTTGTTTTTGTTTTTTGTAATAGGTTTACAACACGATAAAATGAAGTCTCCTGAGGGCAAAATTATTAAATTTATTAATTATTATTAAATTATTTATTTAATGATTAAATATTTGATCATTATTATTTGATAATTGAGTTGAATGATTGTTAAAAATATTTATTAGGATTTTTTTGAGATCTAATTGATTTTAATATTTTTTTTCATTTGACGTCATATAAAAAAATAGGTTAAAATCAAAATTGTTCAGTTTTTTTTCTAGATTAAGAATATGTACAGATATATATATAGGTTTCTATTTAAAAAAACAGAACTTGATCTCGAAATAACCTTTGAAAGTTTATTTATAGGGTCGACAAACAACAGCGTAGTTTAGTTTCACCTATGATATAAATAAACTTTTTATTTGAAACTTTTTCTCATATAATGCACTGTTTTTGAGTGCTGTAAGACTGTCTCAAGATAAAAAAAAACTCACCCGGTATATTAAGTTTTATTAATTTATAATTTTAGAGATTTTTTTGTCTATATATAATTTTAGGTAGGTTTCACAAAAATTAAAGACAAGTTGTTTATTAGCATGACTCTATATATATATTTCGGGCACGACCCGATCTTTTATGAGTTCAAAAAGAAAACTGTTTCTCTCTTTGAACTCTTGAAGATGGGCCCGAAATAAAATACAGTCGACTCTCGATAATTCGAAATCCAAGGAACTTTCAAAAAAATTCGAATTATCAAGAAGTTTGAATTATCAAGAGGAAAGAAAAAAATCGAATTATTAAGACTTTTTATTATATTTTTGAAAATAATATTATATACCTATAGACTCAAGTAAAAAAGTGAAAATAATGAAAACGACAAAAAAGAACAAAAAATTACATATGTATTAACATTGCAATAGATAATAAGATACCTAATTTTTTAAAAAATTTTATAGGAAAAATTCGAATTATAAAGAGCGGAAGTGGCCTAGTTCGAATTAAAGAACGTTCTCTTCCCCTCTTGTTACAAAAAGGATTTCGAGTTATCGAGCTTATCAAAATACACAGGATTTTTTTGATTTACCGAAGTTAACAGCTGAAGAGTTCGAATTATCGAAAAATTCGATTTATCGAGGCTCGTATTATCGAGTGTCGACTGTATGTCTATCTATCTATTAAGAATAGTAAATAAACAAAAAATTACATATTTATTAACATTGCAATAGATACATACCAAATTTTAAAAACAATTAAGAATAGTTTTTTCTAGGAAAAATTCGAATTATAAAGAGGGGAAGTGGCCTAATTCGAATTATAGAACGTTCTTTTCCCCTCTTGTTACGAAAAGGATTTCGAGTTATCGAGCTTTTTGATTTACAGAAGTTAATAGCTTAAGAGTTCGAATTATCAAAAAATTCGAATTATCGAGAGTCGACTGTATATGATGACTTCAGAAAATTAAAAAAAAAAAAAACAGGAAAATTTATCAACAGAATATTTTTATTTAAAAAATGTACACAAATATTTATCTTAGACAATTTTATAATCTCAAGTGTATATTTTCTTACTATTCTAAAAATCAAAAGTGATTTGGCCGGTACTGCCCCGAACATTAGCCAATTTCTCCATTTGATGTATAAAATCGGGGTATGCTTGGGCTACCCTTCGGAAATCTTTTCTCTCCAATCTATAGACAAGCGAAATTTCGATAGCATATACGGTTGCTACACGACGTGAATTGCTCTTTATCAGTGCCACTTCACCAAAGGTAGCTCCATCGTGAAGATGTCCAAGCTAAATAAACAAAAATATTCTGACGTGACTTGTGCGAACCAGGTAATTTTCACTCACCATCATTTTCTAACAATCTACCTAACATTTAAAAGTATTTAAAATTATTTGGTGAATCGTATCTATAATTTAATTAATTTATAAGATCTTAGGAAATTGGATAAATAAATTAAATTCAGAGTTTCTATGTTGAATAAGGACGAAAGTTTCGTCAACTATATGGTATTTGCGACTTATTTTTTTACTAAATTGTCTGATATTATTATACGAAACATCTTTTTTAACGGTAAATCACTCATATTCATACTTACTAATTAACAGGAATACAGGGAATTGACAAAATAAAACAGAGTTTCTATTGAATGGGATCTGTCGATAATTTCGACTTCTCAGCTCACCTATTCCATCAAAAGACACCCACTACGCGACGAAACATCCTTTTAATACTTTTATTTAAACTATAATACATTGTCCAATAATGCATGATCCAACAATGTATTATAGTTTAAATAAAAAAGGATTAGAAGGATGTCTCTGTCGCGTAGTGGAATTGTCCTTTGACAAAGAGTGATAGACTGAGCCTACTGAGGAAGTCGAAATTAATCGATCGCAAACGTCTGGCCCATTCAATAAAAACTCCGTTTTTTTATTTTGTCCAATTCCCTGCTATTCCTGTTAATTAATTCATTTTTTTATTTATCTTATTCTTAAACACATTAATTGTTCATTATAGGTAAAACAAAGTTTGTTTTAACGGTAGAGCCAATGAAAAATTAATATATTTAAGAATAAGATAAATAAATAATTTTCATCATAGAATTGAAGATTTTCGCTATTTTGTCATTGATCATATCATCAGAACTGGACCAATTTAATATGGGACCACCCCTAAGGTACCACCTTTCCGATAAAAAAACAATCTTTGAAATCGGTCCATATCGTAAAAATTAATTGAGGTACATACCTACATAATTTAATATTTTGCTATTTATTTAATATTTTACCCAGTAGCCTATTCCATAAAATATTTCTTTTTCTTGACCATGGCAGGTTTCCTGCCTTATTTATTTATTTAGTTTTTTATTCCTTTTGATCACGGCAACTTCCCCGTCTACTTATTTATTTATCTGTTTTTTTAAATTATTTATTTTTAAATAATTTAACAACAATTTCTTAAATCAGTGACATATTTTAACTATTTATTTTTGTTTTCTTGTTATTTATTTATTCTTCCCAGTGTATTTATTTATTTATTTTTATTGTTTGGACGACATGCGGTATTCCCTTTTTATTGTTATTATTATTATTTTATTCTTGGTCTGGCAGCATACTAATGTTTCACCGTTCTGCTGTGGCCACACCCCGAGCCCACTCAACCGTATCCTGATTGGTAGGATCGAGGGTCATAAGGGGAGATGGGCAAATTTTAAAAATAAAAATAAAAATAAAAAAAAGAATCCAATGAATTGATAATATTCTCCATTTTTTGAAGTCGGTTAAAAAGATAGAATGTTTCCTATAATAATATCAGATTGAGTTGAAGTCGCAAATATAGTGACGAAAAATACGTCTTATTTAATTATATTATTATTAAAAACTCTGAATTTAATTTATCTATCCAATTTCCTAAAATTTTATAAAATATATAAATATTTCGAAAAAATAATCATGAATTGGCATGATACTTATGAATGATTGTATTCACCTTCACCTTTCACTCTCGGGAATCGAACCCAAGTGCCAAAAATGTTATCCAGATATTTCTCTATCCCTTGAGATAATACCATTCAGACATATAAGTCTAACTAGGATAACTTATTCAAAGTTCTATCCACTTTTTACTAAGTATGGGTTAAAGCGAGGGGTGATCTGCGATTAGGAGTAGGTGTACACCTCTTTGGCAGTATTTTGGAAGTACTTGGAAATATTTTGAAATACTTGGGAATATTTGGAGGAACTTGAGAATTATTGGATAAAAAAATACTTAGTAGGTTTTAGATTAAGATATAAAATAAAACGAATTTATTTTTATATCTTAATCTAAACCTACCAAGTATTTTTTATCCAATAATTTAAAAAAATGTTTCACCAAGTACCAACACCAAATTCCTTAAGAACTTGGAAATATTTTGAATTACTTGGAAATATTTGGAAGTACAAGTGGATGTAGGTGTACAGCATATTAGGTCGCGGTTCGCCCTTCGGGCTAAAGTATAAGATTCAACTTATAATGAAAAGCGAGTGTTTTAAATTTCCAAATTTTAAATTCTTGATACAAATTCAACGTTTTTATCTACATCTTCAGATAAATAAAATGTTGACAATTTAATTCAATTTCAAAATAATATTCTTCTATATAATTTTATGCTTAGTTTTAAATTCGCATGCCCTCCGTCAGGTTATGAAATATAATCCGGGTTTCCTGAATTCCCATTTATTTTATTTACATAGTTTCATGTTTATCATTTGTGTCAGTGGATTTGCCTCTCTGCCTTTCGTTATGTCCAAAGCGGCCACTGTTCCGGAAGCAATGAAGTACATGGCATGCCCAATAAAACCTTCCTTGACAATTATATCATTGACCATGTAAATTTCTTGTTGAAGTGAAGAGACCAGGTCGAGTAAAATCGTTTGAGGTACATTATTAAAAAATTTAATTCTTTTCACCAAGTCCTTACAGGTGCTTTGAATAATTTCCTTAATAAATAAATAATTACATAAATTAGGAATATTAACAAATATCTGCTTAGCTTTTTCTATTTTAAAGTATAGTTACTTATGTTTTAGACAAATTAACTTTTAAACGTTTAGTTTTCTGGCGGGATCATCCGTGGCCTAGTTGGTAAAAGGCGCTCTTTCGCGTAAAGGAGAGAAACACGGGTTCGAATCCCGACGGATGCTCAATTCATTTTTATATTTCAAAAAATATTAAAATAATTTTCTAAATATGTGGAATTAACATAAGAAATTATTGAATACATATTATTTAACTTTCGCGGCTCAAATTGCTTTAATGTCCAAATTTTGTTTAACAATGCTTTTTTGTCCCTAGCAATTACTTTTTTTTTTGCAACTTGAGTAAAGTGGTGATACCACGTCATAGAATTTGCTCTAGTATTATTATAAAATGAATTAGCAATATTTACGTCAGCTAATAAAGGCGACAGTTTCATGATGATTTCTTTTTCCGGGAACGATTGCTTTGGGAATCGATATTCTATAAAGACCAAAATCCGCTCGAGAATATCGTGTGGTAAATGGCACCGATTCATTAACGCTTTCAGTTGGAATAACCGATTGACGTATCGGGCTTTCGAAGACTGTTTAATATTGTTATGTTGTACTAAATAAACTAAAATAATAGAGATGACATAATTAATTAAAATAAATAAATAAATAAATAAAATAAAAATTATAAATAAGTACGTAATATCAAATAAAACATTATCAGCAAGGTTCCGAAAGTTATTAATAAAATTAATACATCGCCTACGGTTTCCGGATTATCCACTTTTTCACTGATTTTCAACTTTAAGATCCATATTTTAAAATATAGAAGAAACGCATTGTCGTTTGATTTATTTATATATCTATGAACAATTAAATGTATTAAACATATGATTAAATGGTTTTATTTTAAAAATATGTGCAGATGAGATGAATTTGTTTTCATTATTATTGGGGAATTTAGAAAATTAAATTGATTGATTTGATGACAAATGAATATAAATTATTATTAATGCACGGCTTTGCTAACTTAGAGGTTTGCATCCCCTAGAAGAGAATGTGTTAGAAGGGACTATGTTAACCCTTAAAATCCCGCTTGGGGTCCCTCCGGGAAATGCTGCTTATATTATTTATTTGTTGGCCCAACCATCCTGAGGAAGGCGAACTCCGTTCACCGAAACTTGTCGGCAGGGAGTTTGAATAAATTTCGTTAAATTTATTTTAAAGTTTCCTGATTACACATCTTTCCCAAGAATAAAAAGAAAAAAGTACTATGTGTACCTATTTATTGTTATAAAACAAAACATTTATATAGAGAAAAAAAATTAAATTAAATTTATATTTTTTTAACGTGACAACGTCTTATAATTCGATGGAGCCGGCTGCACGCTCGAAAAAACATGACTCATGCGGCGTTACCTCGCTCTGAGGCGTTCCATTTAAGGCTTGAAGTGCAAGCGAGAGCGCGGAACGAGCGACAAAGATTGAGGCGGGCTTTTTAAAAGCTACAGTTACAAAAATTTTAATGATGTTTCCAAATTTTAAATTTTAAATTTAAGATTTATGAACAATAATTTAATCACAGTTTATTCTTATAATAAATTATTCAAAATTATTACTTTTTTACAACAAATTACAATTAAATTTGCAAAAATAATTAAGTAACTAATTGAACAACAACTTTTATTCAGTTTACTTGCTGAAAGAAATAATGTCAATACAAAATTTATTATTATAAAATAATAAAATCAAAATTTAAAATTTTAACAGTCGAGTAGAAATTTAAACAATAAATTTTATTCAAGTATTTTGTAAATTTAAAATGATTTTCTGAACGAAGAATTTTATGAAAAAATCGGTTGTCTGTAAAGTCGGTTTACCATTCCATCAGTATTTTCTTATGACGTTGTCACGTTCAACTATCGTCAGTAAACCGCTTTACAGACAACCGATTTTTTAAGCATTTAAAGGAGAGCACTATTACTATCTGTTTTGTTACATTTGTTACTATTATACTTATAACCGAGGAGTGAACCACGATTGGAATTAGGAATACACTTCTTTGGAATTATGTGGAGCTATTTTGGAATTCATTAGATAATGCCCCTTCACCTATTGTCTGCTACTTGGAAATGGAAGTGAAAGTAGGTGTACACGATATTAGGTCGCGGTTCTCCCCTCGATTAAAACACATCATCAGAGCCCATTCTAGCGGTTACGTCGCCCAAGACAAAAAGACAAATTTCCGCCCCTTAAGAATATACATATATGGTATTTAAATAAAGGTAGGTAGATTGACTGTCAACTTTTATTGTTTAATGTCTTTAGATTGACGTAATAAATGTTTTAAAAAACGAATCACCCTCCAATCTTTCATTTCTCTGAAATTTTTAAATATAGTGAAATGTACCACAATCTCACGAAATTAAATTAATACTGAGATTTCCGTTCTCCCTTGAAACGAAAAAATGTGAAATTTTCTAATAATTGATGAATATTTAACACATTAATATTTTTCTCACAATTAGGGCCAGTTTCATAAAAAAAAAAAATAATCCTCGGCTTACTCTACTCCAGGTTGAGAGTGAGCCTGGAGTTCCAAACAATATGAATTTCATAAAGCAAATAATTTTTAAGAAAAAATAAAAACCGACTTCAAAAAATTAAATGCAACAAATAAAATACACTAAAAGGTATAAAATAATTATTATCTTATTTAGTTACAACTAAACGACGAAATATTAACATGAAATTACTTTTTGAAGTCGGTGCCAAACAAACTATACCTATAAGCGAGCGTACCCGCCAAACGTACTAAGTAAGATCCGTCGAGTGCGATTCATAAAAGGTATATGTTTGGCACCAACTTCAAAAAGTAATTTCATGTTAATATTTCGTCGTTTAGTTGTAACTCAATAAGATAATAATTATTTTATACCTTTTAGTGTATTTTATTTGTTGCATTTAATTTTTTGAAGTCGGTTTTTATTTTTTCTTAAAAATTATTTTTATTTTTCTCTTTTTAGTGATGTTATTAATAGTGATCATATCATCAGAACTTGACCAAATTAATATGACACCATCCCTAAGACACCCCCTTTCGGATAAAAAAAGAACCATCGAAATCGGTTCATAAACAAAGAGGTTAGGTCTAAACAAACCTAATAAAAAAGGTCTAATACCTATGAAAAAAAATCGAAAAAAAATGGGACCAATCGGAAGCTAGACTGGACCCAATGCAAAAAAAATTTTCAAAATCGGTTGACAATTGGCGGAGATATGAGGTAACATAGGCACAAAAAAAAAAAAAAAAAAAATTCAGTCGAATAGAGAACCTCCTCCTTTTTTGAAGTCGGTTAAAAATAGTGTCGAGTTAGCTCACCCCGAGTCAAGGTTAGAAAAATAGGTTGGCAATGGCGAAATTCCCTAGATTTTAGTTATTTTAAAAAAAAAAAAAAATTATGTTTAAATTTTTTTTGTTTTGACATTCGTCTTGTAACCTTTTATTATTTAAAAACAATCAAATTTTTTTTTCTATTTAATCATATAAAAATAAAGTGGTAAAAAAGTAAGTATATAGATACAACAAAACTGAGACAAATCATGTAATTTTAAAAATTTGAAATGTATTGAATAATTGAATATTAAATTTTAGATAGAATATGGACCAATCTTCAATTAAAAATAAAAGAACTCTAAATTTCACCATAGAAGAGGAGAAACGTTTAGTTTTTCCTCGTAAATAAACATAAAGATGTGTTGGAATCTAAACGATCAGATTCTGATGCTAATTTAAAGAAAAAATAAACTGCAACGGATCGTTGCTAAACTTTATCAAATGTATTACTATATTATTCTAAAGTAAAGTACTTTAAAATATTATTTTACTAAAAACTTTATTTAACCTTTTTTGTTGTCCCCAAGATACTTAATTAGGATATTAAATTTCATCAAAATTGGTTAATTCATTTTCAATATATTTACAAAAAACTAAAAAAGTACTGAAATAAAGTACTAATGTTTGTGGGCCGATATGCACCAAAAACTAATCAGCGCTTCATTTTGTTAAACTAATCGTGGACGAAAAAAACGATAACATACATCCATCCCCACGCACTTCCAAAAAAAATGGCACTTTTTGGCCTCTCGACGAGATCCCTGGTAATTTTTGGCAAAATCGTCACGTGCTAAAATTCAACCTAATTGAATACTACAATTTGTGACATTAATTGAGTCCATGGGTTCCGTAGTCTTTACCTGAGGACCCTTTGAAGTCCCGCTTGGCGCGAGAGCGATTACAATACTTTACCCATGCTTCGCATTGGATAAAGTAAAAATACGGGATGATTTGGCATAAGAATTTAATTTAATTTAATTGGGGATTTCAATCGTTTCCGATCTAATTTTATTCTACGAAATAAATATAAAAATTTAACTATTTTATTAGAAATATCTGCTTTCTTCGATTTTAGTTAGAATTTTTTTTTAATTTAATTTATTAGATATTTACTTTTAAAAATATACCTATATAATGAATTCCTTGTTTTATTCTAGTATCCGTGTTCCGAATAAACACAGAGTTAGCCCCAGGATAAAGGTTAACCCATCAAGTTCGGAGAGTTAAATATAGGGGGGTTAAGTCTGCGATAACCCTATGTTTTTTTTTATGAAACATATTTCGAGAGCTAACCCCTGGGTCTTCCCTAGCATAGGATCATCTTAGTTTTTAACCGACTTCAAAAAAGGAGGAGGTTCTCTATTCGATTGAATTTTTTTTTTTTTTTTTTTTTTTTTTGTGCCTATGTTACCTCATATCTCCGCCAATTCTCAACCGATTTTGAAAATTTTTTTTGCATTGGGTCCAGTCTTAGCTTCCGATTGGTCCCATTTTTTTTCGTATTTTTTTCTATAGGTATTAGACCTTTTTTATTAGGTTTGTTTAGACCTAACCTCTTTGTTTATGAACCGATTTCGATGGTTCTTTTTTTATCCGAAAGGGGGTGTCTTAGGGATGGTGTCATATTAATTTGGTCAAGTTCTGATGATATGATCAACTATTAATAACATCACTAAAAAGAGAAAAATAAAAATAATTTTAAGAAAAAATAAAACCGACTTCAAAAATTAAATGCAACAAATAAAATACACTAAAAGGTATAAAATAATTATTATCTTATTTAGTTACAACTAAACGACGAAATATTAACATGAAATTACTTTTGAAGTTGGTGCCAAACATATACCTTTTATGAATCGCACTCGACGGATCTTACTTAGTAAGTTTGGAGGGTACGCTCGCTTATAGGTATAGTTAGTTTGGCACCGACTTCAAAAAGTAATTTCATGTTAATATTTCGTCGTTTAGTTGTAACTAAATAAGATAATAATTATTTTATACCTTTTAGTGTATTTTTATATTTGTTGCATTTAATTTTTTGAAGTCGGTTTTTATTTTTTTCTTAAAAATTATTTTTTATGAAACTGGCCCTTGCAGCTAAAATGTCCTCCCTAAAATTTTGGAGCCCCGGGCAATGTGGCAGAGTGACCCGCCCCTAGAGCGGGCACTGAACACATTTCTTGTAAGTATAACTTACATCTCTATAAGTAAAAATCATAAATTCAAATGTTGTAAATAAACCTTACAGACTACATTGACAATTCTTTGAAATATTAATTATAATTAATTAAAATTATAATATAAACTTACTCTTCGAATTCCGGATCTGACCATAACTTAATTAAATAATGTACACAATTGGAAAATGTCCAGATCAATAACAATTTCAAAATCAGTCGGAATCGAATCTGATTTATGTAGGCAACTTCATAATACTAAAAAACAGCTTGTTATTTCTATATACATATGATTAAAATTAAATATATATTTTATTTAATTTTACATTTTCGCATTAAATTATACTTTTAAACAAAGAATGGATTAGTCACATTGTCTCACTCCCAAACTTAAAATAAACTGCAACGAATCGTTGCTAAACTTTATCCAATGTACTATCTTATTCTAGGGCAAAGTATTTTTAAAATATAATTTTACAAAAAACTTTAAATGACCTTTTTTGTGGTCCCCAGGGTACTTAATTAGAATATTAAATTTAATAAAAATTTGTTAAATCATTTTCAAGATATATTGAAAGTTTTTGTGCCGAGAGTAGCAGAATTTTTATATATTGAAGGAGACACATAGAGTGTATGTTGAAATTATAAATTTTATTTATTTATAACGAGACTATAGTTTCGTTATAAATAAATAAAATTTATAATTCCAGCAGAAGACACACTCTTTTATTGTCTCCTTCAACATTTTCAAGATATTTAGAAAAAACTAAAAAAGTACTCATATAAAGTACTAATGTTTGTGGGCCGATATATACCAAAAACTAATCAGCGCTTCATTTTGTTAAAATAATAGTATGTTGAAGGAGACAATAAAAGAGCTGTGTTTTCTGCTGGAATTATAAATTTTATTTATTTATAACGAGACTATAGTTTCGAGGGCTTTGCCCTCTTTATCAGTCTATTACAATGTATTCACAGGAATTAATTTATACTATAGTCTCGTTATAAATAAATAAAATTTATAATTCCAGCAGAAGACACACTCTTTTATTGTCTCCTTCAATATATAAAAATTCTGCTACCCTCGGCAACAAACTTTCAATTTAATAATAGTATGTTTTCAATTTCATTTCAATCCGTTTAAAGGTGTTTAAAAAATCGGGGACGAAAAAAACCATAACATACATACATCCGCACAGACTAAATGAAAAAATCACACTTTTTGGGCTCTGGACGAGACCCCATGTAATTTTTGGCAAAACCGTCACGTGCTAAAATTCAACCTAATTGAATACTACAATTTGTGACTTTAATTGGGTTCCGTAGTCTTTACCTGAGGACCCTTTGAAGCCACGCTTGCCGCGAGACTGATTACAATACTTTACCCATGCTTCGCATTGGATAAAGTATAATAAAAAACCCCTTATAGTATAAGGCATACAGCCTTGGATAAGCATAAGGGCGGCCGACCATATTTAATTATTCAAGAATTCATTAAAAAATATTAAAAGTGGCCATCTCATGACTTTATCATCGACCTGCCCCGTTTTCGTATTGATAATTTCCTAAGGCCTTTTAAAGACTAACTGCTAAATTTGGTTCAACCAAGGTCAGAAAAAAGATTCAAAATGTTAATGTTAACCGCCCCTCACTTAGTTTTTGGTCTGGTTCAACCAAAATCTAATAATACAATTATTATTAAAAAAATTAAAAATTATTTAACTTTCGAGGTTCACTTGCTTAAATAATATATACCTATCAGTGGCGAGCGGTGACTTTTCAACCAAGGGATGCAGCGCACTAAAAAGAACTTTTCATTTTTTAAAATGGTATTTTATTTCTGTTTCCTTTTTGTAAAACTCATCGATAGCATAGAATAGTGTTATAGAATTATTCATTTTTCAAATTTATCATAACATTCGATTTTTTTCAAGTAAAATTAGCCGTTCAAAAGCAGAATGGACCAACCCACAAATCTCATTTTCGCTGATAAACCTCTATAATCAAGTAGGTTATTAATAAAACTAAATAGA
Source organism: Forficula auricularia (assembly GCA_024734495.1). Classification (NCBI taxonomy): domain Eukaryota; kingdom Metazoa; phylum Arthropoda; class Insecta; order Dermaptera; family Forficulidae; genus Forficula; species Forficula auricularia. Next base: position 104,473 of record JALMQS010000263.1, read on the forward strand.
CAGAATAGTCCAAACTTATTTTTTAAACGTCCTTCTAGATTACAGCACAGGTACCACTTTTTCCTTTAACCTTTACCTCTATTTTGCTGGATTTCTCATAAAACCCCAAAAGTAGGATGGTCCACTCTGCTTTTGAACGTCTCATATTATAAAAACAAAGAATAGTCTCAATAGGAACATGGGAAAATTATTTTTATATTCTTTAAATTTACCAACGTTAAAAAGTTCCATAAATTTAAATTTTCGATATCTTAAAATCGATTGATTACCCAGATAGCACACATTGGTACTATGTACGTCCATAGCTCGTCCACGAGCGGACGTATGTACGTCCTTTTTATGCCCATTTTTGTGCCGCTGTACGTATAATGGACGTACACAGGACATCCAGATTCCCCAAAACGTACGTCCCTCATATGTCCAGTTCGTCCATTTTACGTCCGCATTTGGCATCCTTTTTAGGTCCGTTTGGTGCAGTTTTACGTTCTATGTATGTACATAGTACATCCAATTTGCCATGCATGTACGTTTGGTGTACGTTCTGTTTGTCCATTGTACCCCCCCCCCCCACCCCTACAACAGCCTATAGGTGTACGGTTTCTTACCTAATAGGTGCTTTATTGCCCTTTTTCCATCAGCTACGATAATATTTTAATAATAAAATGGGTATAAAAAAATAAATTACTCGGGTTTTTCATTAAATTATATTTTTATTAATCATTGAAAATTGAGGTGTAGTACAACATATAATATTTATTATTACTATTTTGATGATAAATTAAATGTAACTGATTTATTTAAAATTTTATTATGTGTATATACGTGCTTTTATTGCCCTTTTTCCATCAGCTACGAATAAAATATTTTAATAATAAAATGGGTATAAAAAAATAAATTACTCGGGTTTAGAAAAAACTTTTATGCACTCTTTTTGGGCTGTAATACGTTAATACATGGAACGTACTGCGCGTACGTAATGCGTACGAAGTGAAATGTACGTGTTGTCCATTTTATGTCCATGGACGTAAGTACGTAAAATGGACCTAAACCGTAACGTACTATGTACATGGTGTGCTATCTGGGTAATTGTATTTACTGAAAGAGTATATAAAATTTTAGAATAATGAAATTCATACTTCAGCAGGGCTGGAAAACTTGTGAGGTTTTTCTGAATGAAATTTATTTACCAGATGTTCAGTAAAAAAATTTTCTTTAATTGAGATTGGTCTAAAATCAATTTTTAATGTGATGTGATGATGTGATGGTAGACATACATATGAATATGTTTCGGTTTTATACAGAGAAAACCTTCTTCAGTACCTAAGCTGTGAGGAATAGTCAAAAGGTCCTTACCAAGAGAACAAAATTATCTTATCTGAATTATTATATATTAAGGCTGTTGCCAGCATAGAAAAACAATACAAAAAAACAGACATACAAAATAATTTCCTGGCTGGAGTCATATTCACAATAAAATATTACAATGCAATTTTTCCACTGTGGTTTCTCACGTCGAAGGCAGTTTTTTCCAAACAGCTTCTAATGTGTATTAAATGAAATCAGCTTAGGTACTGAAGAAGGTTTTCTCTGTTTAAAACCAAAACATATCTTATATAGGTCCACTATCACAACACACATTAAAAATTGATTTTACACTAATCTTAATTAAAGAAAAAAATTTTTACTGGACACCTGGTAAATAAATATCATTTCGAAAAACCTCACAAGTTTTCCAGCCCTGCTGTAATATTTTAACGGAAGCATCGACGGCCAGTTCACAGTGGAACCATAAACATTGTTCATATTTCCTTTTCATATCTTCACACATTCAGTATTTCTTATTCTTTTTCCATTAAACTTTTCAGTCTTTACTAATTTTGTTTCTCAATAATTCAAAATCGTCTTATTTATCATCTAATAATAATTTTAGGGATGCACATCATCCACAGCATCCATGGGCCGCACGCCAATAATACCTATGTATATTTACCTTTAATAATATTCCCAAATAAATGAAAACTGTTCTTAAGCGTAATTTTCGAAAAACTATTATACTTAAGATCACCCAATTAGGAAAAGGATTATGACACAATGGGTCTATTGCGAGAAATATTGTACTAAGATCCATAATAAAATAAGTTGTTAAATAAGATCTAAAAATTTTAAATAAATTAATAAATAAGCATTAATAAAAAATAAGAAAATAAATAATAAAAATACAGGGTGGGCCATAAAGATCTCCCACATTATGAAGAGGTATAAAAAATGAAAAAATTTAACTAGAAAAAAACTAAATATATTTTTGAAATGAACATAATTTTTTTTTAATGTATTTTAAACATTATCAGGCAAAAAAGAAGGGGGGGGGGTCAAAAATGAAAATTCTAGACCTTTCGACCAAACTAAACCAAATTTTATATCACATTCTGTGGGCCCCAAAAAGGCTAGAAATGCAAAAATTAACCACCCAAAATGGGGGAGGGTGAAAAATGAAAATTCTAGCCCTTTTGACCAAACTCAACAAAATTTTGTATACATATTCTGTGGGTCCTCAGAAGGCTAGAAATGCGGAAAATAACCAAATTTTCTACACATAATTTGGTCGAAAGGGCTAGAATTTTCATTTTTGACCCTCCCTCCTATTTTGGATGGTTAGTTTAAGCATTTCTAGCCTTCTGGGGGTTCACAGAATATGTATATGTTGCAGTAAAAACCCATTTTTAGTAAAAAACGCGTTTCGCTGAATATCTTTATGGCTAGCTTACTGATGTTGGTCAAGGTTGGTTCAAAGGTCTAGAATCTTCATATTTGACCTTCTACCGAATTTCCAAGAATTTTTAAAAGAAAATGTCAAAAATTAGAAGAAAAGTTTTAGAGGATGTAATTTTTGACATTTTCGTTTAAAGAATTTGAAAATAAACACACGAAATAAGGCGGAAGGTCAATAATGAAGATTCTAGACCTTTGAACTAAACTCAGCCAACATCAGTAAACTCTAGTTGCCATAATTCAGCGAAACGCGTTTTTACTAACAAGCGAATTTTTACTGCAAGATATACAAAAGAGTTGGTTGAGTATGGTCTAAAGGGTCCCCCTTTTTTTCGTCTGAATCTATTCTAATTAAACGAGCAAAAATTGTATATTTATATATTTATATTTTTGTATCTTAGTTCTATTTTGAAAACGGCTCTACCGATTTTTATAAAACAAATTCTATTAACAGAATTTGAGATTGAGAAAGCGATCTGACTAGGTCTGGACCTCGACAAATTTCATCTTAATTGATCTTTTCTTAATTAAAGTAATTATTGATAGATGAAAATCTGAATAAAAAAGTTTGTTTACATTTTTTTCAATTATCTTTTATTTTTAATTGGTTTTTTAATTTTAAAACCCACTAATACTTTATACCAAATATTGTTATATATTAGAATTTGCCAATTTAATTGATTAAAATTCCTCTTATTAAAAAACACTTTCTAAAAATATTATCGCAAGCTTGAAGATCAAGTACAGTCGATGATGGGGAAGTAATCTCCGAAATCGAAGCCTCCTATTTCATGTAAAAAAATTGCTTCAATAAAATTATTATTTATTATTTATTTAATTGATTAAAAAACTCGATAAATTGTTATTTAATTAAAAAAAATAATTATACGGAATTTATTTATATACCTATATACACATAATCTGTGGACCACTAGAATGCCTGAAATGCAAAACTGGGTGCGGGTGGGGTGCAGTTTTGGGGGATCCGGGGGTGGGGCGATGTGTGGGGTTGGGTTGGGGGTCCAGGGGGCGTTTGGTTACCGTGCATCGCTCTCTGGCTCCAGGTACTATTAATAACTTTTAAGGAGTTCGGTGTTGGTTCTATGTGAAACATTTTAATATAATAATAAAACTTGAGTAGATACGGTAGGTTTCACAAGAGTTTTTGTGAAACCTACCTCGTATCTTACTCAAGTTTTATTACCAGGTACTATTGTTTAAAACACATTTAAAAAATTTATTTTATGTTATTTTCAAAAATATATTCAGTTTATTTCTAGACAAATTTTTTCATTTTTTACACCTCTTCAAAATGTGGTAGATCTTTATGACCCACCCAGTATATATTTTTAAACTTATATTAAAATATTATAGTGTTTCTCTTAGACCCTATGGTGTACTGAAACAATCATAGTAGCACAATGTTTCAAACTATATAGTAACTATATAGTCCCTATATAGTTTTCGAGAATCTATATAGCCACCATATAGCTAATATATAGTTTGAAACATTATGCTACTAGGAAAAGTTTTGACGTATTTTGAGTGGCAGCTCAATTTTAAAAAAAATTATTACATTAACCTTAATCAATCACTCGTTCTTTAAATTATTTAAATGGATGTCCAAGTCAACTTTAAGTTGTTTAATTAAAATCTTTTAAACAAAATAATAAGCTATTGGAAACAATCTCATTAAGGGCGAGGTATATTGAATTTAGCTTTGTGAAAACGACTCAACTACCTATAGGACCTTCTTCAAGATTAACTTTTCTCTGTTCATTAACGTCACTCAATAAACTAGCTTGATTCCTACTTTGATGTTGATTTTGGACGACTTTAAGCTCTCATGGCGGAATGGTGGAAGTATTTAATTAAAACTTGAGGGGGGGGGGGGGGGGTCAAATTTCACTTTAATAGCTGCAACACTGTAATAGTTTATTTAGCCCAGTCATATTAGGGGTTTCACCTCGGAATGAAAGATAATAAGCTGTAAATTGGTATAAACCTTTGTTTTGTCGTCCTAAATGTTGTCTCAAAAGTCACAAATGCTATCGTGTCCGCGTCTTAAGATATTGAAGGTCAAAGGTCATAAAAATCGGTTTTTCGCGAATATCTGGCTTCCTATTGCTTAAATGAGATTTGCACTTATTATAAAAGTTGTAGAATATAAAATCCTCTACAACTTTTGTTTGAACTTTTTTTTCATACAATCAACCGTTTTTGGGGTAGAACGCGAAGAGTGCGCAGCGTACAGTCATATATGGCCTAATGCAAGGTCAAGCGTGAGTTACGGTTATCAGTACATTGTATAAAGTCAATTATTTACTAAAAAATTATAATTATTAAACAATGCCCATTATTTATGTACTAATTATTAATTATTTAAATTTAATTAAAATAAGTAACTTAATTATTTGCTAAGAGTTTGCTCCAATGGCTTATATTATTTTCGTTATTATAAGTTTAATTTAATAGTATATTTCATTTTACTTGTTTGTTTTTTTTAGTTTGAAAATCTTATAATTTTAATTTTTAACCCCCCCCCTCCAACCCTTAATTTTGAGTCGATATGGACCAAAATTTAATCAGCTCTTAATCTTAATGCGCCAAAACTACGTGTGAAATTTGGTTTTGATATTTAGACTAGTTTTTGAGCTAGCTCGTCCACAAAATTTTGATAACTCACAGACTAACAGAGATTTTGACAAAACAATTATTATCTCGAAAAATATAATTTTTTCGATGTTTACTAATTAGAGCTTTTTTGTAGAGCAAAATGCCATGGTTTTGCCTAATTTTTTTTTAATCAAAATAGTTTCAGCCGTTTTTGAGATATTTCGAAAAAAAGAAGGAAAAAACACACTTTTTTCATGCACGATTACAATACTTGACCATACCCTGTATTGTAAAAAATATTGTACTACCTATTATTTAAAACGATCATTAGGGCACCCTTTTTCTTCCTAAATTATTTCAATCCCATCAATACTTAAGACTTCTCATGAGAAAATTGTACCAAATATTGATAAATAAAAATCATCCCAACAAGCACATCTTCTCACTAATAATACGATTTGCAAGAAATCATAAGTTGGTGTCATCTATTAAATTCGATGGAATTGAATATTTTTAATTATATGTCAGAGGGGTTGTTTTTCACCCCTCGGGAATCAAACCTGAGTGCCAGTAACAGCAATCCGGGCCACCTGGCTCGCCTGTGGGATACGAACCTCTCTGACATATGTAATCGCGTAAAATATTTTACTCAAAGAATGTTATCTTAATTTGTAAAATTTCGCGATATAGTGATTCTAAATTTAAACATACAGCCATGCCATATAATTTAAATAAAGGTCGTTGAGTGTTTCGAATTTTGAAGAGATTCAAAATTCGAATGGCAATGGAATGACTTTTCCTAATTTAATATGAAAGATATTAATTTGCCGATGGTAATAGATTCAAATTTACAAGAAATCATAAGTTGGTGTCATCTATTATTCGAATTATTATTATTATTAACTATTAATTCGATGGCATGGCTATATGTTTAAATTTAGAATCACTATATCGCGTGAAATTTTACAAATTAAGATAACAATCTTTGAGTAAAATATTTTACGCGTGTACATATGTCAGAGAAGTTCGCATCCCGCAGGTGAGCCAGGTGGCCCGGATTGCTGTTACGGGCACTCGGGTTCGATTCCCGAGGGGGTGAAAAACAACCCCTCTGACATATAATTAAAAATATTCAATTCCATCGAATTTAATAGATGACACCAACTTATGATTTCTTGTAAATTTGAATCTATTACCATCGGCAAATTAATATCTTTAATACTATTTGCATTTTTTGATATTTTTATTTATGCATCTTTGAGCAAGACGCCAATATTATTGAATGCCTATAATAAATAAATCAAAAATAATATATATTTGTATTTGTAAGTTCTTGCTGATTGAATTCCTATTTGATAAGCTGAATTCTGATCTAAACTCAAATTTATTGTGCTTGCTGGGTTGAGTCGTAATGCCCACAAATTATTATTTGTGCCTTAGAGCTAATAATAATAAGTACCTGGGCACCGAGCGATGCTCGGTAAATTTTTGCTTCGGTTAATAGCTATATATTATTCCCGGAACCCCTCCCCCTCCGGACCCCATCACTTCACCCCACCTCCTGCACCCCTCTCCACCCCATACCTACATCCCCACTCCGCCCCCGAAACCTCGTACCTACCCCCCCGGCCCCCACCACTGAACCCCACCTCCTACCCCCGCCCTCGCAGTTTTTGCATTTTTAGCCTTCAGTGGTCCACAGATTATGTGTACATAGGTATATAATAAATACGGTATAATTTTTTTTTTAATTAAATAACAATTTTTGAGTTCATCAATTAAATTGTCAAATTAATATTTGTGGGATTTAAAACTCGATTTTTAATCAATTAAATTGCCCAATTTTTAATATATAATAATAATTGTAATAATCTTATTGTGGGATATAAAATTAAAAAAAACAATTATTTATTAAAAGGAAATTGAATAAAAATGTAAATATACATTTTTATCGAGACAACCACCTGTGAATAATTATTTCAATTAACAAAAAACCCATCAAAAACAACTTAGCCGAAGATGAGACCGTGACAGATCGAATGTCCAACACAAAACCCTCCTAACCAGTGAATTTCATCCAAATCGTTAGAGCCGTTTTCGAGAACCCGACCGGATATATATATATATATATATAAACTTTGCTCGTTTAATATAATAAGATAAGATATAATACTTATTTACATGATAATATTACGTCTATCCAAAATGATTTTTCCAGTAGAATAATTTAAATTTCCAGTGAAAAATCGTATCACTATATTAGCAAAGATAAACAATGAATTTATAAGATACAATATCTCGAATACACTAACATAATGATCATGCGAAATGAAAAGGATGAACATTTCCATTAGAAAAGCATCGTTCAGGAATACAACAAACATAAACATGGTCCAATATAATCTGAAAATAATATAAATCAGGCACTAATTTAAATAAAACAAATTTTATAATATAAATGTGTAGAAGAATGTAGAACACATGAAAAATGTAAAACTTTCATTCATAAATTAATTCCTGTGAATACATTGTAATAGACTGATGAAGAGGGCAAAGCCCTCGAAACTATAGTCTCGTTATAAATAAATAAAATTTATAATTCCAGCAGAAGACACACTCTTTTATTGTCTCCTTCAATATATAAAAATTCTGCTACTCTCGGCAAAAACTTTCAATTTAATGAATTTCAAAATAATCCCACATAATTTCAAAGACGTGTACACTTAATTCCAATCGCGGTTCACCCCTCGACCTACGCTATCTGCTCAGATCCAATCATAGGGTAAATGCCCTATACCCTCTGTATAAATTAGAATTGATGGATTGACGAGTGATGCCCTCTAATGGAATAGTTTTGGAAACCATGGTCTGGGGCAGCGCTCGCTGGCTCTTTGCGTGCCAGCCAGCCAGTTGAAATCAGTTGAAATGAGTAGTTGAAACGAGTCTTAGTTGATTCATTGATGATTGATGTTGAAATGAGTTGTAGATAGCAGTTGAGTTAGGTTGAAGTTAGTTTTGATGGGTGACTGCGTTAGCAGATTGAATTGAGTTGAGATTCTTGCTTCTCGTCTCTTGGTTGAAGGTTGAAAGTTTTTTATGACTGCACCAGCAGATTTTTTTTTGATTATATTTGAATTGAGTTGAGAAGGAGAATCGTAAATTGAATATTGAATTGAAGTTTGTAGTTGAAAGTGGAGAAATTGAAAATAGTGAATTGATTAAGTATTACTCTTAACCTTTAAATTGAATTTGGAGAAGAAACCAAACTTGAATCATACCATATCAGATCATCGGACAAAAAACCAAGTGAATCGAATTGCCACAAGAAGTCTGCATTCGCCACGCCAACGCCATTGTATTATATTTCATTCGTATGTACAAAAACCATTATTTCTATCATTAAAACCATTGTTAATATCCATATCAAAAAATCTTTGCTTTTATTTATTGAAGAAGGAGAAATACACCTTCCTTTATCTTAATTAAAGAAATACAGTCCACACCATTATCCTCAGTTCATTATCATATGATCAGGGAAATTATAAATTTATACACCCTCCACTACAGCCCTACTTCCTAGTGTAAAATTCAATCGTTTTTTTCATTGTGTTTAAAAAGAGAAAATTATGATTTTGAGTCATGTTTTTGTTGTCTGTCTGTTTAGATTCCGATACTCATCCTACAAACTGTTCAAAATTTTGTCAGCATCGATCAAAGAAACTAGATTTTAATTTTTCCGCCTCCCTTTGCCTCCAATAGGGGGATATTGAGTAACTGATTTTGGCACCAATATAATTCCACAGAGTTCAAAAATATAAACACAGGAATTATTTAACGGGTTATAGTGGTGTTTCACAAAGTGGAAATAAAATTAAAAAAATTAAAAAATCTTTTAAATTATTTTGGAGATTTTTTTATTTATCTCTATACATATTTCGGGCTATGAACCCTTCATCAGGAGGTTAACAGAAAACTAAATATAAATTTTTTACATTGTATCCATATTATTTTAGTACAAGGTGAGTGGGGCTTGAAAGAATTGAGTGGTTTAATTTAAAGGTATGTGAAAGGGAGAAAATGGGTATTGAACAAATTGTCTGGTCAGTGTCAGGTACATTTCAAATAGGATATCTTTGTTCGAAATTTATTTGTATAGGATTCTGGGAATACCTATTAAAGAAACACCACTATAACCCGTTAAATAATTCCTGTGTTTAATATGTTTCACTATAAACCAATACCGCTTTCCCTAAACTTTATCAAAAATATAAAGCTAGTTCATAGGTATGCTATTGTATAAGTACTAATCATCATCATCAACCTGTCGATAGCGACAATCCACTGCTGAATATAGGCCTCTTCCATCAAATGGAAGGGGGTTGGCATTAAGTACTAATATGTTTTATTATTATAGAAATTTATTTATTCATTAAGTTTACAAAATGATATATGAGGACTGGAAAAGCTAAATGATCTAAGTTTACTTTTTTGGGTTTTCACTTCTAACCGTTCCAAGTCCTTACGCCCGTATCCCACTATGAGATCTAACAGAAGGAGCTAGTCCTATGTCCTATGTGCAATTTTTTTCACTTCCTGAAAATTTTTACTTTTGGCACTTACATCATTTAGCACTGAAGAACGCTCTACTTTGAACAACTGGAAAATGGAATTCAAATAGGGAAGTCATCAATGGACGACTCTCCTTCAAGTGACGTGTGCGTGTGTGAATGAACTAGTGTGAGAGTGTGTGTATGTACAAACTATTTGATCAAATTTACTCAAAGCTTAAATATTTAGCTGATTGTAAATATAAAATAAAATTGAAAGTAATGGAAGGCAGCCCAGAGGTAGTGAGGAAAGAAAAAATTAACACATATAAAATAAGGTGTAATTTATTGGAATCCTTCCTCCTTTCCTTTCAAACCGACGTTTCGGAGGATTTTCCCTCCTTCTTCAGGGTTTCAAAGGGTCAATGAATGAAACAAATAAAATGTTTCCTTCTTCTCCACAGTAGTGTTCAAAAACTTTCATTTTTAACAAAAAGGCATAGAAAGACAAAAAAATTTTTTTTCATTCTTTTCTTAATTAGAAAAGAAGGAAAAAAATTTTTTGTCTTTCTATGCCTTTTGTTAAAAATGAAGAAAGTTTTTGAACACTACTGTGGAGAGAAGAAGGAAACATTTTATTTGTTTCATTCATTGACCCTTTGAAACCCTGATGAAGGAGGGAAAAATCCTCCGAAACGTCGGTTTGAAAGGAAAGGAGGAAGGATTCCAATAAATTACACCTTATTTTATATGTGTTAATTTTTTATTTCCTCACTACCTCTGGGCTGCCTTCCATTACTTTCAATTAAAATTTCTACCAGTCCGTCTCTCTCCAGAGAAAATTTCGTTGCAAAAAAATAAAATAAAATTAAAAAAATAGGTAAACTTTGATTTATATTTGATAATTACGAAAATATACTAAAAGGATGAATGATTCTTCTCATTAGATTAATTTGACGTATTTTTTCCATTCGAATACTTTTAATTGTTGGAAAATATATTTCCGTTAATGGAAATTTACTAGAGATCAAAAAATTTTGTATCCTGTATAAATGGATGTTTTTTCGACATTCGAATTGAAGAGAGTAAATAATACTTTTCATAATTCATTATTCGTATAGGCGGTATCTGAAACATAATATTTTCAAATTAATAATTAAATTACGATCGAAATGTTTTGAATTAAATTTACCTAATTATTACAAATAAATATAATATATTATAAAAATTGAATTATTTTAAATTGTAATTAAATGCAAAAAAAATTATAGCTGAGAAATAGAAATATTTATCTTATATGTTTGTCAGCAAATAAAAATACAAATCTCAATTTTATTAATGATAATGATTTTTTTAATCTAAGGAAATATGTTGTTTGTTTTGAAAAACAGATTCGGATCATTTACATTTACCTAATTGGCCGTGAAAAATCAAGAACCACCGAAGAAATAAATAGGAGAATAGGTTTATCCTGGAACAAATTTTGGTCTTTGAAATTTATTTTGAAGAATAAAGAAATAAATTTAGATTCCAGGATAAAAACTTTTAAAAAATGTATTATACCAACTCTTACATATGGCGCGCAAACGTGGCCTATAATAGAAAAAATTTCATAAAAATTAGAAACAACACAGAGGGATATGATTAGAAATATCTTTTTTTTTTTTTTTTTTTTTAATGCAATCGAATGCAAGAAGGGGTGCACCAGTAAAGGTGTAGCCCCTATGGATCTCGAAAGACCCTTGCATTACCGAAGAGAAGGAAAGTTGATTAAGTGAGAGGGTGTAGACGTAGGTGTCTATGCACCCTGGTTTTGAAGGTTTGAAGATCATAGGTGCTGGGAAAGATAGAGGCTGGGAGAGAGTTCCAGTTCCTTGAAGTCATGGGGATATATGTATTCGCGAATGAAGTGGTCCGGCACTTTTCCAATTTGACCGCAAAAGAGTGTTGGGAGTCGGCAAAACGTGTGCTGCGTGCAAAGTATGCTTTGGGGGAATTATTGATTTTATCTCATCAGAGCACCTGCCGTGATAGTATCTATAGAAAAGGGAAAGGGCAGAGACATCTCTTCGATGAGCCAGCGAGTCGAGGGAGTCGGTGAGGGTAGAATCGTCAATTAGCCTGACGGCTCGTTTCTGAATTGCATCAAGGGTAGCAAGAGAATATTTTGAGGCTCCTCTCCATAGATGAGAGCCGTATTCGAGACAGGGGCGGATTTGGGCCTTGTAGATGGTGAGAAGTTGTGGGGGTTTGTAAAATCGCTTGGACCTGAATAAGAAGCCAATCTTCCTTGCTGCAGATTTCGCCACAGAGGAGATGTGTTCATTCCAAGACAGGTCAGATGCGACAGAGACGCCCAACATGGATAGGCTGTCACACATTTTCAGGGTATTCGAATCGAAGTGAATATCAGGGAAATCTCTATTTTCGCGCCTAGAAATTAGACAACATTGAGTCTTATTTGAATTAAAGTTAACTAAATTTTGAGAGCCCCATTTATTCAGTTTGTCTAGGTCGAGAGTAATTGAGGAGGCAATATTGATTCGATTATTCGGGAGAGAGGGTTTGCCGTGTAGAGTGCTATCGTCGGCGTAACAATGAGTATATCTTAGGAATAAGAAGAAAAGATAAACAAAAAATAGTTGATATCTATAAAAAAACAAAAATGGAAAATATAAACATCGCTATAAGGAAAATGAAATGGAGATGGGCGGGACACATTGCGAGGATGGGAAATGAAAGATGGACAAAAATCACCACTGAATGGTGCCCGTTGAATAAAACCAGGGACCGAGGAAGACCGCCGAATAGATGGTCAAATGAACTGGACAGGACAGTCGGAAGAGACTGGATGAGGACTGCGAGGAATAGAAAAGTATGGAACATATTGGGAGAGGCCTATGCCCTAAGGGGCCTAGTTCCATCATAATTTGTACAATTGTAAATATAATATAAGTATAAATATATTGTAAATATGTTGTAATTTATTGTGTATTGCTTGATTAAATATAATTTAAATGTAAAATTGAACTAAATAAAGGCTATAATAATAATAATAATAATAATAATAAATTATCACGACGGTGCAGAAGGCTGTACTGCTGAGTACGTGCGCCACAGTCCGGCGGTTCCTGAACCTTCCTTCAACAAGATAATAACAAAATAGAAGCTATCATCTCTGCTGTTTACAGCCGATGTATAGTAAACAAACCTCCTTCAAAAGGAGAGAAAAGAATGAAAATAATAATAATAATTGGCCGTGATTAATTATTACGTTCTCATGCAGATTGAGATCAGGGCTGTCCAACGCTTAGACCATGAAATATATAGACACGCCCTCTGCTACTCTCCACACAGAGTGAAGTGAGGCCAACATGGCCTACAGATGACGTCACGTTCTCGAATAAATATTTTGGTTATTTAATTTAATTTTAATTTGCGATTATTGGAATTCAAAATAAATAATCTAATCTACGATAAATTTATCTCAATGTATAATAATTCCTATAGCGGCCATGCTATTTCTGGGTGTTCCTACCTACAGATGACGTCCAGTTCTATAGGAGATGTTGGCCACACCAAATCAACACCAGGGCGTGTCTATATATTTCATGGTCTAAGGTCCAACCAGTGGCCCGCGGGCCTCATACGGCCCCAGCACTGCAATAGGTGTGGCCCAACATAAAATCTTAAACATCCTTAAAACATTGAGATTTATATATGGGGAGATCCATTACTTTTCGACGAAAGTATGCAAGGGTGGGTCACCGATTTTGATGCCGATTTTTTCCCTCTAAAGTACATCAGAAAAGAAAATGATCCTGAAAATTTGAGCCCGATTCGATTAAATTTGGCCGCTGAATTTTGAAAAAAGTCGATTTTTTAGTCATTTTCAAAAGTTTATATCTCAGCTTCTATGTAGCTTAAAGACTGGTTTGAGGCAGAATTCTTCTCTATAAACCCTCTACTTTTAAGAATAAAATTGGTCATTGGTTTACACTCAAGTCCGGCTTCACAGTTGGCTGCTAACTAAACCACTGTTTCAGAGAAATTTTGCCTATTTTTAAAATGCTGTCATATCTGCCTTATTTCTAGGCGTGTCGACAGAAACCTCCCAAACATATCATTCGACTCAAACTCACTAGAATTCAGGGATAAAATTTCAATGCTCTAGGGTCTGACCTTTGATGGAATGACCATATCTCAACCACTGCGCGCAAGCTTGGTCTCCTATTTAGGTCTAGACGCTGTCATACTCCCAGTCAACTTCTTATACCGTATAAGGCTCAAATTCGTCCCTGTCTCGAATATGGCTCTCATCTTTGGAGGGGTGCCTCCAAGCATTCTCTTGCTACACTGGATGCAATTCAGAAGCGAGCAATTAAACTGATAGGAGACCCGGCTCTAACCAAGTCACCGAAGAACCGTTTCTGCCCTTTCCTTACTATCACGGTGTCTGTTCAGTCGAGCTGAAATCAATTATCCCCCCTAACGCCCTCTTTACGAGAAACAGGCGGTTTTCAAACGCTCAGCACCCCTTCGCTGTCAAATTGGATAAAAGTCGAACAAGCGCTTTCGCCAACTCTTTTATCCCTATGACCTCCAGAGACTGGAACTCGCTCCCTGCCACCATCTTTCCCGCGACTTATAACCTTAAGCTATTTAAGACCCGTATCCACAGATACCTTCGACCCCCGCCCAGCCCATAAAATTCTTTCTTCTTTTCATGATGGAGCGGCCAACCCAGGAGGGGCTGCACCTTTTTGGTGTAACTCCTTCTCTCATCATTTTCATTAAAAAAAATCTACAATTTTCGAAGTACAGGGTTGATCAGCAGCTGATATTTTTTGTTCAGGTATACTCTGAAGAAATCCTCCTACTTTTTACTTGATTGCTTCTATTTCTGAAGTTATGGCCATCTAAAGCCAATCGATTTTTGAAAAATTGTCATTATCAGATAGCCATAACTTTTTATCTTTCAATTCGAAATACTTTGCAAATTTTCAGAGATATACTAGTTATATCCTCAAACAACCTTGAAAATTTCAATTTTCGAACAGAAGTGGGTTCCGAGCTATCAATTTTGTAAAATACCAACTTTTCGATTTAATATGACATTTTTGTGGTTTTATCATTAATTTTGTAATTTTTACGTAAATAATTAATATTTTTCAGAAAATATATTCGAAAATAACTAAGCAAAACGGATTGTTTGAAAAAATTGAGTGAAAAAATTAATCAATCAATCAATCATCAATCAGCATTAAAAATAACAGTATTAACTTTAGTACTATAAACTTTTTCTAAGTCTTCTAGCCAATTGTTTAAAACATGCCGCTACATCACCAAGGGCGGATCCAGGAATTTTTTATGGGGGGGGGGAGTATGTATATAAGATCTACTTTTTATCTTCGAAAGTGTGTCCAAGCGGGGGGGTCAGAGACGCCGCCCCCCCCCCTCCCACACACACACACACACACACACATAGAACTTTATTTTTAATTTTTAATTTTTTTAGAAAAATAAATGTTTTTTTTTCAAATTTTTTTACAAATTTCATATTTCATATTTTAAGTTCATTAAAATAAAAAAAAAAAAAAAAAATTGTTATAAATTCCCTGTCGATTTGGCCGCCGTTTTTGGCCTCTGCGTGCGACGCACGTGTTGCACTCCCGCCAGGCACGGGCCTCTATGGGGGGGGTCGCCCCTCCGCCCCCCCCTGGATCCGCCTTTGTACATCACCCCTCCATCAGTTAAACTTATACATAAATGATTTAATTCATATGGATTTATATAATCTTAATATTATTATTTCTCAATGAAAATCAAATCGATATGAATGTTTTTAATTAATTTGAGCTTTATTATAACAAATAATGAATTACATTTATTATTATATAACATAAATCAATAAACATGTTACTTTAGCTTCACAAATGATGAAAAAGTAAATAAGAAATGAAAAACTTGCTTCATCCTGGATCGAGGCTGATTAGTTCACTCGGTTAGAAAACAGGGGTTTGATTCCTTGTTTGAATTTTTCCATTTATGCTTAATATACTTCTTTTTTAATGCCCTTGGTACTACTTTCTTGGATCATTCGTTCTCTTTCTTCGGCAAGTTTGCTCATTAACCGTACAAAATCCGGGTATGTCTGAGCTACCCTTCGGAAATCCCGTCTTTCAAGTCGATAAATGAGAGAGGTCTCGACTGCATAAACAGATGCCACACGACGAGCGTGGCTGGCTACTAAGGCGATTTCACCAAAAGTACCACCGTCGGCAATATGGCCCACCTAAAAAAAATAGCTATTTCTAATTTCAGAATGCTTTAGTCTTTATATGGTACTAGCTGACGACCGGGCCTTCGGCCCGGCGTCACCTAGCCCCTGGCGGGGAGCGTCTCGTTCATACCAATTTAATAATTGAAATTTAAAATCTTACTGTAAGTATCGAAAGAATGTGCTGAATGAAATTGATTCAAAAATAAGGAAGAATAAGGAAAGATTTATTTAACACATTGCCTAAGCACGATCACTATCTGACCAATCAGAATCGTTCTAATAATTTAACGCTTTGGCATTGGCTATGCACTGGCCAATCAGATCGTTTCCACATACATATCCACATACTTTTCTATTTTATATATATAGATAGATAGATAGATAGATAGATAGATAGATAGATAGATAGATAGATAGATAGATAGATAGATAGATAGATAGATAGATAGATAGATAGATAGATAGATAGATAGATAGATAGATAGATAGATAGATAGATAGATATGGGACATTCCACGCCAAATCGGGCGGTTTGAAAAAATTTAATTTTTGATTTCCATCATTTTTTAACATAAAACGCATAAAAAAAAATAATAATAAATAAAATTGAAATAAAACTTAATTTATATTTTTACCAAAGTTTACACCCGCTATGGCCATCATCAAGACGTATCACTGGCCACAAAGTTTTGAATGTATTAATAAATAAACTGCAACGGATCGTTGCTAAACTTTATCCAAATTCATTTGAAATATTAATATGTTTATTCCTTTATTATTAATCAGATATCAATTGCAGTTCATATTGACTTTAATTCAAAAATAATGATCGATTCTCATTTAACAGTCGAGGAATAACAATTCTATATTAAAGTTTAAATTTTTATTTAAATCACACATGATTTCTTTATAATTATTTATTGAAACAAATAATTACAATTTTAATACGACGTTTCGATCGACTTATTCTGCGATCGTTCTCAAGTATGAGTACCCACTCCGATTATAGGTTAACTGAGTCAATCATGTTTATCTGGGCTCAAAGCCCAAATATACCGACGGCATCAGCGCCCCCTGTCGGATTGAGCATTACATGTTTTTAAAGATTATAAACATAAACACAAAATGTACCTTATATTAAAAAATCCAACGATGTAAACTATAACATTCTTGATATAGTGAATTAATTGTTATGTACTATTATTGCTATTATTATCATTTGATTTGTCAATATAATTTTTTTGCTTTTTATAATCTTTAAAAACATGTAATGCTCAATCCGACAGGGGCGCTGATGCCGTCGGTGTATTTGGGCTTTGAGCCCAGATAAACATGATTGACTCAGTTAACCTATAATCGGAGTGGGTGCTCATACTTGAGAGCGATCGCAGAGTAAGTCGATCGAAGCGTCGTATTAAAATTGTAATTATTTGTTTCAATAAATAATTATAAAGTAATCATGTGTGATTTAAATAAAAATTTAAACTTTAATCAAATTAATCACAAAAATAAAAGCTTCAACAGCTTCATTACTAATTCTATATTAGATTTTTGACCCTTCGATTATTATTGGTAACCATTGCTGAAGACATGGAGGAATCGACTTAAAATCAAAAATAGCAATCGATTCTTATCTAATACTAGAGGAATAACCTTATTGCATTCCATTTTTGATGTTTTGACTATTAATGGCAACCTCTACTGAAAAAGTGGAAGAATCGACTTAAAATCAAAAAGACTAAATTATTTTATGGCAAACAACTCAAGCTTGGGTTCCGTAGTCTTTACCTTTTGAAGTCGCGCTTGCCTCCAGACCGATTACAATACTTTCCCCATGCTTCGCATTGGATAAAGTAAAAATTAATGTAATGAAAAATTTTATAATTACATTTTTTTCAATTTTCTTTAATCAAAATTAATTTTTTTTTTTAATTTCACTAATAGATTATTACAAATTTGATTATATATTAGAATTTGCCAATTTAATTAATTAAAGGTATTTTTCTATAAAATAATTTATTAGAATATCAATTTTATTCTTTTAAAAAATTCAACAATTCGAAGGATCGTACCTCATTCTTCAGGATTTAAAAGGTCAATGGTAATAATTGTAATTAAAAATAATATTAATAAACACGTAGGTTCTTTCATTGACCCTTTTAAATCCTGAAGAAGGAGATACAATTCTTCGAATTATTAGATTTTTTAAGAGAATGTAATTGATATTCTAATAAATTATTTTATAGAAAAATACCTTTTAATTAATTAAATTGGCATATTCTAATAAATAATAATAATTGTAATGATCTATTAGAGGAATTTATAATAAAAAAACCAATTAATTTTATTAAAAGAAAATTGAAAAAATGTAATTATAAATTTTTATTTAAACAAACACCTGTGAATAATTATTTCAATTAACAAAAAAACCATCAAAAACAACTTAGCCGAAGATGAGACCGTGACAGATCGAATTGTCAACACAAAAACTCCCTAACATGTGAATTTAATCCAAATCGTTAGAGCCACAAGAATTGCTCGTTTAATATAATAAGATAAGATACCCTATAGGGGATATAGGCTCTATTTTCATTAACTTTACTATATTACTAAAAATTTAACGATCGAATCAAAGATCTTATTAAAGTAAATTCAAAGTAAATCCAAGTGCCAAACTTGTATTTTGTGAACTTGGCTTAGAGACCTTTCTTCCGACTACTAGAAAATTTTACTCAAGCAATAAAAAAATTTGAAAATAAATTTTCTTTGACGAAAATTGGATATTTTGATTAAAAGGAATTAACTTTTTCAATTAAAAAGAAAATCTTATTTTTTTAAAGTCTAACGTCATCGAGTCTTTATATTTTCGCCAAAAATTAACTTTATATTATTAAGGATTTTATATTTACTTGAATTATATATAATGTTTTTAAAATTTCTGAATGGAAAAGTTACAACAGCCATGCCTCGCTTAATCTCTCCATTGACGCTCTTAAATATAATATTAAAAAGTGTCCTTTTTATTTAATAAATTTTACTGGATTTATTATCTTTCTTTCATGCTTATAATAATCTTATCAATAGTAACGGGTTTCTTTCGCTTGCTTTTCAATGCTTTTTTAATTCAGTTGAATTTCATTTCGAGTCCAGTCAACAAGTCAGTGTGTGTTTTACTTTATTCACGTTGTCGAGTTTAGATCATTCAATTTTTACTCAATATCTTTGGGAGAAATCTTCAATACTACATATTTACATGGTAAGCAAACATTAATAATTAATAATTTGTTGCATTTAATTTTTTTAAAGTCGGTTTTATTTTTTTATTTTTTATAAAAATTATTTTACATTCAGCTATTAATACTATTTACTTCTAAGATGTCAAGTCTACCTCTAATAGAATACTAGAAAATCATAGATCAAAGATGGTGTCATCTATTAAATCCGATGGAGTGGAATATTTTTAATTATATGTCAGAGGGGTTGTTTTTCACCCCCTCGGGAATCGAACCCGAGTGCCAGTAACAGCAATCCGGGCCACCTGGCTCACCTGCGGGATACGAACCTCTCTGACATATGTAAACGCGTAAAATATTTTACTCAAAGATTGTTATCTTAATTTGTAAAATTTCGCGATATAGTGATTCTAAATTTAAACATATAGCCATGCCATATAATTTAAATAAAGGTGGTTGAGTGTTTCGAATTTTGAAGAAATTCAAAATTCGAAGGGCAATGGAATGACTTTTCCTAATTTAATATGAAAGATATTAATTTGCCGATGGTAATAGATTTAAATTTACTAGAAAATCATAAGATGGTGTCATCTATTAAATCCGATGGAAACACTCAACGACCTTTATTTAAATTATATGGCATGGCTATATGTTTAAATTTAGAATCACTATATCGTGAAATTTTACAAATTAAGATAACAATCTTTGAGTAAAATATTTTACGCGTTTACATATGTCAGAGAGGTTCGTATCCCGCAGGTGAGCCAGGTGGCCCGGATTGCTGTTACTGGCACTCGGGTTCGATTCCCGAGGGGTGAAAACAACCCCTCTGACATATAATTAAAAATATTCCATTCCATCGGATTTAATAGATGACACCATCTTATGATTTTCTAGTAAATTTGAATCTATTACCATCGGCAAATTAATATCTTTCATAGAATAAATTAATTAATAACATAAAACTAAACCTACAAATTTTGCCAACCTATGCTCATTTGAATCAAAATTAAGTCTAATTAATTAATTGTTTAAATAAATAAATAAATCTTTATTTCTCGACCTGCTTAGAGACACAAGTCTTCGGTGGCTAAGTCCTGCAAACATCAATACAATCTAGCTACAATACATTAATAAACATAAATACAAATTAATTACAACAATTTAACAAATAATAATTGTTTAATCATTAATTTGTTTTGTTTACATTATTTTATTGATTATTTATTTGTATTGTTGAAAAAGTAAATAAAACTAAATCAACACGTTTATTTGAGTAAAATACCGGTTTTTAAGGCTTTGTTCCACACCCGTACTTTCGGAAACCCAACACCCTAGCTACTATGACTTGATGTATGCCAAATTATTTTTAAATTAATTAATTAAAATGGCCAGGTATATTTTTATATATATGTCCTCTCATTAATTTATAATTTTAAAATTAATTATGGACTCTTTAATTTGAATTCCGCTAAATTAATCGAAAAAAGGAATGGTCATCTTCTAACTGTCTTTAAGCTTTTCGACTTTTCAAAAGGTGATGGAGGATTCGGAACGCCTTTGTATCTAGGCCAGCGGTTCCCAACCTTTTTTGACCAGGGACCATTTTGATTTCGTTATTATTAGTAGGGACCACAAGGTTAAAAAATAAACTCTAACAATCTAAAAATAATCTTTAATCGAAACGTTTAACATAATCATAAAATTCAAAAGTAATATTAATTAACAGTGTTATAGTTAAATTGAAAGTTTTTGCCGAGAGTAGCAGAATTTTTATATATTGAAGGAGACAATAAAAGAGTGTGTCTTCTGCTGGAATTATAAATTTTATTTATTTATAACGAGACTATAGTTTCGAGGGCTTTGCCCTCTTCATCAGTCTATTACAATGTATTCACAGGAATTGATTTATGAATGAAAGGTTAAATTCTTAAATCGTAAAATAGAAATTCCCGAAAGCTTTATTTTAAAAATAGCTGCTAAAATATAAACTTCACGATCGCCACCTACAGTCAAAATAATAAAACAAGTATAAATGTCAATTCTTAACTTGCCCACCCTGTGTAATTTCTTAACCTAACCACATGAAAGATGTTAACCTTTCATTCATAAATTAATTCCTGTGAATCCATTGTAATAGACTGATGAAGAGGGCAAAGCCCTCGAAACTATAGTCTCGTTATAAATAAATAAAATTTATAATTCCAGCAGAAGATACACTCTTTTATTGTCTCCTTCAGTGTTATAGTTATTGAAAACATAATTTTTAGTAAATAATTCAGTTTGCATCAATGAGATTTTTGAGGTTGCATGTTATGTACAAGTTCTTGAATTTTTGGGGTGATATTTTTGCTCAAAGCTACACGCATATCACCACTTACTTTCAATCGATTCCTAGAATTGTTTTTAATTATTAGTAAAGCAGAAAATCCTTGTTCGCATAGATAAGTTGTTGAGAAAAGCATAAGATAACGAAAAGCGATTTCTAAATTTTAGTGTATGAAATTGCTTTTTTACACCAAAACTGCTCTAATTAATCAGATTCAAAATGCGTCCTTACAGTTACTATCATTTTGTAATTCAATAAGTTGTTCTTGGTATTCGGAATTTGTACATATATTTTCATTTGAAATGAACTATTTGTAGGTTTTAAAATTATATTTCATAACTTTTTTTTTTTATAAATTTTATTAAACCAATTATTTTACATTAATTAATGTATACATTGTATTTTTGCTTCGATTCCGGAGATTACTTCTCCACCATCGAGTGTCCTTATTCATCTTTAGTCCTTGTTTTTAATAAGAGGAAAAATCTAATTAGATAAAAAAACCTCTTTTCCGATAATTATTTCAATTCCATTATTCCCCAATCAAGTCGATTGGATTCTCCATCATCCACCCATCTCCCATCCTCCCATCCTAACTTTTAACCGACTTCTTTATTATATATTTATATTCGAAATGCACTAGGTATTTGTGGGTTTTAAAATTAAATTTGATGATTTTCCTCCATTTCCATGGATCCCCTCATCAAATTCTGACTTGGTGACAATCGGACCACCTCGAGAGAATATCCTACGCTCGCTATTTTTATGCATCAACGCGTGTTGATTCAAAGTTTGAAATCTTTACCGACCATATTTTAGTTCTTACGGACCACAGGTTGGGAACCACTGATCTAGGCCATTCAGACATCATGATCCCAAAAAGTTTTCCCCCATATGTATTAATATATAATACAGTGATACCTCGAGATACGAGAAATAAAAGTTTCGCAAGTAGCCGTTGCTCGTATCTCAAATTTCGCTCGTATTTCAAAGCAAAACTTAGCTCGGTCGACAGCTCGTATCTCAAATAACTCGTATGTTAGGGCACTCGTATCTCGAGGTACCACTGTATATATCAATATTTGAATTTTTTAATAATAAAAATTTTTAAGAAAAAAATAAAAACCGACTTCAAAAAATTAAGTGCAACAAATATAAAAATACACTAAAAGGTATAAAAATAATTATTATCTTATTTAGTTACAACTAAACGACGAAATATTAACACGAAATTACTTTTTAAAGTCGGTGCCAAACAAACTATACCTATAAGCGAGCGTACCCGCCAAACGTACTAAGTAAGATCCGTCGAGTGCGATTCATAAAAGGTATATGTTTGGCACCAACTTCAAAAGTAATTTCGTGTTAATATTTCGTCGTTTAGTTGTAACTAAATAAGATAATAATTATTTTATACCTTTTAGTGTATTTTTATATTTGTTGCACTTAATTTTTTGAAGTCGGTTTTTATTTTTTTCTTAAAAATTTTTATTTTTCTCTTTTTAGTGATGTTATTAATAGTGATTATATCATCAGAACTTGACCAAATTAATATGACACCATCCCTAAGACACCCCCTTTCGGATAAAAAAAGAACCATCGAAATCGGTTCATAAACAAAGAGGTTAGGTCTAAACAAACCTAAACAAACCTAATAAAAAGGTCTAATACCTATGAAAAAAAATCGAAAAAAAAATGGGACCAATCGGAAGCTAGACTGGACCCAATGCAAAAAAATTTTCAAAATCGGTTGACAATTGGCGGAGATATGAGGTAACATAGGCACAAAAAAAAAAAAAAAAAAAATTCAATCGAATAGAGAACCTCCTCCTTTTTTGAAGTCGGTTAACAATTTTCGAGATTTTGAGAAGAATATGAAATAAATTATATTTTTAAATAAAATTATCTTCATTTTATTAATCTGTAGTAAACTATTCATTGAATTTGATTTAATTTTTTGTGTTCCATTAAAAAGTAAAATGAGAGCATTTTAGAGTCAATACAATGTCTATCTTTCTGCCAGAGCATTGTAGCTTATAAACTAGAAATTAACAATAGGTATATCGTATTTATTATCCCCGAAATTAAAAATCAAAAAGTAAACATCGAAAAATTATAGATTAATATAATATGGGGCATTCCACGCAAAATCGGAGGGTTTGAAAAATTTTGATTTTCTTCATTTTTTGATATTTTTTAGTACCCATCAAAAACCCTTCTTGGTAAATTTTGAATTTCTTTTGATTACCGCTTTAAAAGATATCGAATTTCGATTTTTCGCTCATAACTTCTTCAAAAATGGTCCAAATTCCAAAAAAAAATTTGTTTTTGAAATTTTTCTTTTTTTTACATACTTTTTAGAAAAAAATATAAAAAATTATTTAAAGTGTTTTTATATGCGATTTCTGAGTTTGAAAATTTTAATCTTGTTTTTGAAACTACCTATATGATATTTTTTTAATTTAAACTTCTATTCATGCTACAAATTTTAAGACCGGGTTAATAGTTGTCCTATGATAATGACTATTATTTCCGATTTTCGATTTTTGATTTTGATTTTCTTTCAACAAACTAAAATACTAATTATTTATTTTAAACACCTGTTAACAATAAAAATCAATTTAAAATAACTAAAAAAAAAAGAGAATTCAATACCAAAAAGTGGTTTTAATAATAGTTAATAGCGAATAAATTTTTTTCGAAACTTTTTAAAATTTAAAATATAAAATACTAGGTAGGTTTAACATAAATAAAAGATCAGATGTTTGTTTAGCACGACTCTATATATATTAGGGTGGGTCAAAAAAATCCATTATTTTTTTTTACAAGTGACACGGAAAAATGGGTTGCTAGACACCTTAAAAAAATTCTTTCTAAATATGAGCTCTTAATTTTAATAAGAAGATCCTCCGCATCGCAGTTTATTATTTTTTCTCAGTCCAATTGAAAAAATTCATACCTCATCATTAATTGATTGTACAGAAAAATGTTTTCGAAGAATTTCGTAGGAAATTTAATGCTCTACAAAAAAGGTATCTTATATTTTTTCCGTAAACCTAACCATTTGAAAGATATTGAAGATTTAAGTTTGATTATTTTAAGACAAATTTCATTTTTGTTTATGAATTTTATAACTCGACAATAAATGGCTATTATAAAATTCGCAATACAAATTTTTATAGGAAATTAACTGCTCTATAAAAAGTGTATCTTAGGTTTTGGCGATTAAATTAAGCGTTCAAAAGATATTCATCATCAAACTTCAGTACACGTGAAAGTTTCCTACGAAATTCTTCAAGAACATTTTTCTGTACAATCCATTAATGATGAGTTATGAATTTTTTCCTATTGGACTGAGAAAAAATAAAAAACTGCGATGCGGATGATCTTCCTATTAAAATTAAGAGCTCATATTTAAAAAGAATTTTTTTAAGGTGTCTGGCAACCCATTTTTCCGTGTCACTTGTAAAAAAATATAATGGATTTTTTTGACCCACCCTAATATATATATATTTCGGGGTATAAGCCCATCTTCAGTGTCCTTTGTGAACTCCTAAAGATGGGCTTATACCCCGAAATATATATATATATATATATAGAGTCGTGCTAAACAAGCATCTGATCTTTTATTTATGTTAAACCTACCTAGTATTTTATATTTTAAATTTTAAAAAGTTTCGAAAAAAATCTTCAAAAACTTTCTTTACTTTATAATCATTTTCTAACTACATCATTTGGATCTATTTTAAATGGAGACATGAAAAAATCAAAAAAATCAAATACACTACGGTGCAAAAAAATTGAGCCACGAATAAAACCTTTATTAAATAGTAAATTATTTTTAAAATTTTTACAAATATTCATATAATTTGTTCTATTAACTCTTAAACTAACATATTGAATAAATTTTGTTGATAGTTTTTGAATTTTATAAAAAAAAATAAGTAAAATTATATTAAAAGATGCAATTAGAATTTATCATACTTTCTCAATATCACTTTATATTTAAATAAAGTTTTAATAAAAAGATCAAATTCCATTTGAAATATCAATAAAATGAATCATTTTGAATTAAGCATCATTGATAGAAAGATAAAATATTTCTGAAGTTCAAGCATTTCAAATTGTGTGGCTAATTAATCAAGGGGCTAAGTCAACGACAAGTGACAAGTTAAATTTCAATAAACAATAATTTCAATAATGTATGGTTACTTGTGAAAAAATTAACTACTATTTAATAAAGTTTTTATTGGTGGGTCGATTTTATTTGCACCTGAGTGTATTTTTAACGTTAACGTTTATATCGAAGGTTATCATCCATCAAATATGATGAAATCACAGTACTGCTAAACTATAATAGTAGTTATAGTTAAACTTAGATTTAATAATTTATAAAGCGGTTTGTTCTACAGCATGCGCCGTTTTCCGCATCCAACACGCCAATTCTCTCTATCCAGAATGTCTTGTTCTTGTAGTTGCCTACTGGTCATTGCCTCATCTACTCCTGCTTCCACGTTCGTCTCGGTCTTCCTCTTCTCCTCCGTCTTTCCGTGGGCATCCAGGTCCATATTTTATGAGGCCACCTATCTTCCGGCATTCTTTTGAGGTGTCCATACCATATTAATCTCTTCCTTTCTATTCTATCTATTATGTCGTTTTCCATTTTCATTTTGTCCCTTATAGTTGTATTTGGGATATGCTCCAATCTCGACACTCTGCAACTCCTTCTCATCGCATCCATTTCGAGCGCTTGTAATTTCTTTTCGTTTTTCTTATTCATGTCCCATGTTTCTGAATTGTATAGGGCTATGCCTTCCACTATGGACCGATATATATATTTTTTGTGTCCTGTTGGATCCCTTTGCTCCACCAGACCCCATTCAGTTGCCTAATAGCTCTTCGACCTTGACAGATTTTATTTTTAATATCCCTCTCACAGTTTGGCTCCTCGCTAAAGACAGATCCCAAATATCTAAATTCCTTACAGTTTTTTATCACTTTTCCATTGATATCCAGATTTTCCCCCTCTGTCCCGACCGTCAGGTATTCTGTTTTTTTCAAAGTTTTTTAAACTTAGATTTATATTTGATAACGAGCTTTCGTGCTTGCCTTCGGCACGCCTCAAAGCTCGGCCCTCCGTGCTGGTGCCCTGGCGGGCAGCGTCTCGGTCCAAAAATTGTATTCCTCTTAAAAAACCACACTCCAAATGTATACCCGTAAACTACCGAAAATACATCGTCTCTTAAAAGTTTCGCCTCTTTAATTTTTGAGTGGCGAGGGGAGGGGGAGGAATAATTATCAATATATTTAATGTTTCTTAATTTAAAATGAATTGGAGTCTTTCATTTCAAAATTCGAGTCCAAATTACAATTATATTTCAAATTTGCCTGGTTAATGAAAATCGATTGGAGCCATCAGTTTAAAATCCGCGCTGACAATTATATTTCATATTTGCCTCGTTAATTAATATATTTTTAATGTTTCTTAATTTAAAATCTATTGGTGTTTTTTTCATTTTCATTAGAGTTCAAATGAATACAATATTATCTCGACACAAAGTCTAAATCAAAAATATATAGTTTTAGTAACAGAAATCAAGTTATAAATATTAATGTTGCATTGGTGTAATGGCTAGAGCTGATGCCCTTAGTTCAAGAGTTCGTCGGTTCGATTCTAGGCAAGAGGGTAATTTTTTTAAAGAAAATTCTCTCAGCGTTGTTACAAATTAATCTAGGCTCTTTTATATAGTATAAAGGATGGATGAGTACTAAAAATGTCAAAAAATGAAGGAAATCAAAAAATTAAAATTCCGATTTGCTGTGGAATGCCCCATATAAACATATTTTTAAATTTTTCTTTTAAGCAGCGGTGCCTATATTAATATTCTCTTTTTATTTCACATGTCTAGACAGGGACATGTAATTGTGTTTGTGCCTTTAAGAATTTCCCCCTGCTTTAAAAATACCTACTTCTTTATCGTCAGCAATTACTGCAACAGTCCCAGTGGCAATAAAGTACATACAATTGCCGTACGTGCCTTCTTTAATGATAATATCGTTTATCAGATAAATCTCTTGATGAAGATTCGAGACAAGTTCCACTAAAATAGATTGCGGGACATTATTGAAAAAGGAAATTTTTTTTACAAGTTCTCGACAAGTGCTTTGGATAATTTCCTGGAAAGAAAGAGTTATTATTATTATAACTATATAGGTAATAATATTCCGACAACAAATATAGTATATAAAGTGAAAGCTATTAAGTCTTTGAAGTTTCCTTGCTAACTTTTCTATCGTCTTTTAATTTCCTTTCACTAGCAATGGCGTCAAAAGAAAATCGCGGTTTTAAAATGTTTAAAGTGTATTTTCACTTTGAAGAAATTTCAATATTATTTTATTGAAATTTTGGCTCTCTCATTCTTTAGGTTTATTTGCCACACTATTGATTTAAATGTAATAATTAGGATGCACTATTTTTATTCATTTATATTATTGTCCAGTCATTTGGTAGTTTTACCTGGAAAGTTTTCCGATAAAATCATTTATCTACAAAATGAAACTAGAGAAAATTTCCTACAATTCATGTAATAACCTTTTTTGTAAAATCAATAGTTTTGGCGTACGAACGCTGCAAACCATTATAGGGGAACACGGGGCAAAGTGGGATACCTAAGGTCCTTTTATTACCTGCTCCTTCAATTTTGGATATTATTTGCTACTTTCTCTCCAGTAGTTAGGCAGATTATTTATCTACAAAATGGTGTAGTATAACTTCCTCAACTTCAATAACTTTTTTTATGCAGTTTTAAAGACTGATGCACACGTGGGGGCAAAGTGGGATTTTGGTGGGGCAAAGTGAGAGGGTGCCATCTCACTTTTCCCCTTATTTATTTTTTATTTATTTTATTTATTAATGATGTTATGTACATAGGTCAGAGTAGACCCTTATAGTGTACAATCAAAAAAAGAAAAAAAGAAACTGACAAATATAGAGATTAACAATATAAAGAAAAATGAAATATAAATTAGATACAAAAATACAAGAAACAGAACAAAACGTAAAAAAATACAAAATATAAAATACAAAATATAAAATACAAAATAGAAATACAAAGTATAAGTATATTACAAAATATAAATTACACAATATAAAATATAAGTTAGAGGCTATAGCATTAGCATGATAGGGCTTCAGTGAGTCCACGCAGAAAGCGGGCAGCAGAGGATGGTTGTCTTAGGGCAGAGGGCATTGAGTTCCACAGTCGTGGGGCTGTGATCTCAAATGACCTCGATCTGAAGGCAGTCTGGTGTCGCGGGCATACCAGGGCTCTTGATCTTATTGAAGGACCAGGGGTAAGTAGTATGAAGACATAATGATAAGAACCATTAATTAGAAGAAGTTTTAATGAAATAATTACAAAGGTTCAATCATAATATTCCTCTAACTCCGAGATAGCGTAAATTTCCCTTGTCTTACTAACTTGCACGGGCATTTTTACTCGGCCTATTACATCTGCCCATGGATAATTTAGTATAAGCTAAAGCCATCCTTTCAGGATCCCAACTTTGTTGTGCCGTTTTCCTTTTATAAGTTCTGACCATTCTGCAATAGAAAATTTACATGTTGAATTCTGATGTCACAGTATGGGTCATAGTTTGAAATGCCATCTCACTTTGCCCCATTCGTCATTGCTATTAAAAAAAATTGCTACACAAAAATAACAAACGCTCATGTAAATTTCAACATGGCAAAATATTTGTGAATGATGCCTAAATGCCTACAAATAATCATTACCTTCTCAATTATAAACATTAAAATGTAAATAAATCTATTTAACTTACTTAATCTTACATCAAGCAGTCACAAAAATGAAAAAACTCATAAAATGTTGGTTGGTAAACAAACAAATGTTTTTCCTTCTGTCATTAGTCGCAGGGCTGCCAACACATCTTTTGCTCCAGTCAAGCAGCGTTTCCGCCCTTTCCACTTCATTTTAAAAGACAATCTCACTTTGCCCCGCTATCCCACATTCTTCTGATGATGGACTAATAATCCGAAATATATTGAGTTTGTATAAACCTCTTTGAGTTTTATTTCATTCACTGTGAAACTACACACCCTTTACTTTATTAATTGATCAATCTCTGTCAAAAAAATTTTAAATCATCATTAATCTTACTTTTAAAAAATTTGTCGTCGTGATGAAGTCAAAATAAATTGACGAAACGTCTGGCCCAATTAATAAAAACTCAGTGTTTTTAATTTATCCTATTCCCTACTATTCTTGTTATAAAGTTACGAACAAATTTTCATAAAAAATAAGATTACAGTTTTAAATTTTACTTACATCAGCAAGTAAAGAAGACATTTTTCGAATAATTTCTCGTCCGGGATAAGATTTCTTCGGATACCGATATTCATAGTAACTTAACATTCTTTCTCTCAATTCTGGTGGTAAATAAGCTCGTTTCATAAATAATTTCAACTCGTATAATTTGTTGATATACTGTGCACTGGACGAATGTAATATATTATTTAGTTTCACAAACAAATCTAGAACGAATCGGGAATAGAATTCAAATTATTATTTAATTTTAGTTACTAGATGAACTTTTTCCATCCAAAGGTCATATATCCTATGCAAAAAGTTATCTCTTTTTGTTTTAAGTTAATAAACTGATTTTACATTTCAGCTAACATAATTACATATATCTATATATATATATATACAGGGTGCTTCAAAAAAATGTATACACACTTTGAACTTCCATAGAAAATTTATTTACCGTTCTACAAAGTTAAATTTCAGGAAAATAGAAAGCTGAAAGTCCAATGTAAATGAAACATAAATAACAAATGTTAATACTGTTCAAATTGGTGACCTGCAGCATCAATACAATTCTGAGTACGAGTCACCACTGATTCTGTACATCGTATCAAAACGTCCAATGAGATTTCTCTACACACTGCTTGAATCTCATTCCAAAGAATGTCTAGGTTACGTGGTTTACGTTTGTACACCTCATCTTTTACTGTGCCCCACAAGAAGAAATCCAGTGGTGTAAGGTCTGGAGAGCGTGCTGGAAACTCGATTGGCCCCCTGCGTCCTATCCACTGGCCCGACAAATTTTGATCCAGGTAAGCTACATTTTTTTGAAGCACCCTGTATATACGGGAAATCAGTCAACTGTCAAATCAATTTTGAACAAAGTGCTTCAAAAAAATGTAGCTTACCTGGATCAAAATTTGTCGGGCCAGTGGATAGGACGCAGGGGGCCAATCGAGTTTCCAGCACGCTCTCCAGACCTTACACCACTGGATTTCTTCTTGTGGGGCACAGTAAAAGATGAGGTGTACAAACGTAAACCACGTAACCTAGACATTCTTTGGAATGAGATTCGGGCGGTGTGTAGAGAGATCTCATTGGACGTTTTGATACGATGTACAGAATCAGTGGTGACTCGTACTCAGAATTGTATTGATGCTGCAGGTCACCAATTTGAACAGTATTAACATTTGTTATTTATGTTTCAATTACATTGGACTTTCAGCTTTCTATTTTCCTGAAATTTAACTTTGTAGAACTGTAAATAAATTTTCTATGGAGGTTCGAAGTGTGTATACATTTTTTTGAAGCACCCTGTATATAAAAAGGAGAAACAAATCAATAAATTGCTCTCTTATTTTGTACACTGTTGTATTTGCTTAATGTTATAAATTATTTATAAAAGTAAATATTCAGGCCGATTGGATGGATGTACCATAATTCAATTAAAATTGAAACATTCAATTATTAATTAAGACACTAGAAATAGATTTGAAGCTGTTTTGAATATTGAACAAAAAGTTCATTCAATATCTCAAATTATGTCAAAATATTTAATTGGCCCACATTTTTAATTTTTTTTAATAAATTATTTAACTACTCTGCTTGATGTAAATAAACATACACACATATATATCGAAATTATATATCTGTATATACCGGGTGAGTTTTTTATCTTGAGACAGTCTTGTAATTCAAAAACAGCGCATTATATGGAAAAAAGTTTCAAACAAAAGTTTGTTTATATCGAAGGGGAACTAAACTACGCTATTGTTTGTCAACGTAGAACAAGCTTGCAAGGGTATTTCAATGTCAAGTTCTGTTTTTTAAATGGAACCCTATATTTTTTTATACGTCTACTTAATCTACATAAAAAACTGAACAGCTTTCATAAGAACTATTTTTTTATACGACATCAAATAAAAAAATACATGAATCAATTAGATCTCAAAAAAATTCTTAATAATTATTTTTAACAATTATTTAACTTAATTATCAAATAATAATGATTAAATAATTAATTATTAAATAAATAATTTAAAAATAATTAATAATTTAATAATTTTTCTACACTGTTCTGAGAGAATCCAGAGTGTATTGCAAGTCTTCTGGATGAATTCCAGTTGCAATTTCCATATTTGGCCTGTTCCAATTTCTTCGTAGCCTTTACATTTCCTGTTTTGTTTCAAACAAATTTTACAACACAATAAAATGAAGCTTGTGAGGGTGTATTCCTATCAGGAAAACACTCGGCATTCATTTCAATGGCAGCTAACACTTCCACATTCACCGCATAATTTAAGACCATTTTAATTCTGTCTTCAACAAAAAAATGCTCCATTTTTATTATGCGTAATACAATATAACGATCTACTGGATTGACACGAGAAATAAACTTTTTTAAACTCAAGAATTTCACTAGTTCTATTAAGTAGAAAATAACCTCTTAAATCTGAGTATAACGAAGTTTTCATATCATTATAAATACTTATTTTCATTGTTGTGACTTTTCGATTTAATGATTATTTATTTAATAATTAATTATTTAATCATTATTATTTGATTATTAAGTTAAATAATTGTTAAAAATAATTATTAAGAATTTGTTTGAGATCTATTTGATTCATGTAATTTTGTTTATTTGATGTCGTATAAGAAATAGTTCTTATGAAAGTTGTTGCATTTTTCCCACTTTCATTTATCTAATATTGTTTGATTTGACAGTAAATTTGAAGCAGGTTGCTATTTGTCAATTCGAATCTATTATTTCAACAGAGGTCAGAATTCTTATTATATGACTTTAGAATTTCTAAAGAATCAATATCGCTAATCAATCTTGGATTTATCTTTGTGAATCAACAACTCTGCTACTTCTCGGCAAAACAAAAACTTTTCAATTATTTAACTACTATTTGCTTCGTGCCCAACCGCGCTTAGCGCCATCCGTGGCCAAAAAACAACTTCAGGTACAATAATAGTGTATAAAAGCAAAAGGCATAAATAATCATAGATTTCCTTAATAAATAAATTTGTTAATAAACAATTGAAATAATAGCTTGAAAAATATAATTTTTCAATAATTTTTTTTTTAAATATTCTTATTGAGGTTAACCTATATGAAATGTCATAATAAATAAAATTATTCGGATTATAACTTGGACTTTCCGGATTTTGTTATTTCCAGCAAAACGACAACTACAGATTCTACTCCGTTTTTATGGAATCCAATCTGATCCATCTAACCTGTAATTTTTCATTTAAATAATATGCGTGTAAATATTTATTAATATTAAATTATTTATAAAAGTGTATAGTCGGTCCGATTGGATGTACATAATTGTACATAATTCAATTAAAATTGAAACATTCAATTATTAATTAAGACTCTAGGAATAGATTTGAAGCTGTTTTGAATATTGAAATAACAAAGTTTTTCATTCAATATCTCAAATTATGCCAAAATATTTAATTGGCCCACGTTTGTAATTTTTTTTTTTAATAAATTATTTATACTATAACAAATATTAAAATATAGATATATAAGAGTTTGTGAGAGTTTTCTTGTCGAGGTTAAGCGGATTTTTGGATTTATTTAATAAGAAGATTAATTTTTCTTTTTTTGTGTAGAATATTTATTATTGGCCGCCACCATGGTTAGTTAATAGGTTTCGGTCTACTAATAGACCATTGTCAATGCCTGAAAACAAAATAGATACAATGTCAAATATACCGGGTGAGTTTTTTTACCTTGAGACTGTCTTATAACTCAAAAACAGTACATTATATGGAAAAAAGTTTCAAATAAAAGTTTATTTATATCAATAGGGAAACTAAACTACGCTATTGTTTGTTGACGTAGAACAAGCTTTCAAGGGCATTTCAATGTCAAGTTCTGATTTTTAAATGGAAACCTATATTTTTCTATACGTCTACTTAATCTACAAAAAAAACTGAACAACTTTCATAAGGACTATTTTTTATACATCAAATAAAAAAATTTAAATCAATTAAAAAAATTCTTATTAATTATTTTTAACAATTATTTAACTTAATTATCAAATAATAATGATTAAATAATTAATTATTAAATCAAAAAGTCACGACAATGAAAATACTCAGATTTAAGAGATTATTTTCTACTTAATAGAACTATTTAAAATTCTTGAGTTTAAAAAAGTTTATTTCTCGTGCAATCCAGTAGATAGTTATATTGTATTTCCATAATAAAAATGGAGCATTTTTTTGTTGAAGACAGAATTAAAAAAAAATCGTCTTAATTTATGCAGGGAATGTGGAAGAAGTGTTATGGAGGTTGCAATGGAAATGAATGCCTAGCAAAACGCTGGCAGTGATACACCCTCACGAGCTTCATTTTATCGTGGTGTAAAATCTGTTTAAAAAACAAAAACAAAAACAAGAAATATAAAGGCTACGAAAAAACTGGAACACGCCGAAATAAGGAAATTGGAATTGGAATTCATTCAGAAGACTTGCAATACACTCTGAAATGTTACAGAACAGAGTCGGAAAATTATTAAATTTTTAATTATTATTAAATTATTTATTTAATAATTAATTATTTAATCATTATTATTTGATAATTAAGTTAAATAATTGTTAAAAATAATTATTAAGATTTTTTGAGATCTAATTGATTCATGTATTTTGTTATTTGATGTTGTATAAAAAATAGTTCTTATGAAAGTTGTTCAGGTTTTTTTGTAGATTAAGTAGACGTATAGAAAAATATAGGGTTCCATTTAAAAACAGTACTTGTAATAATAATTATAATTTCATTTGGTTAATGTCCATTCTTTATTTAAATAAAATTAATAAATTAATAGGTATTTTGGACAAATTTTACATTTTATCAATTTTTGCACAACGTTTCGTCCGTTTCCGGACTTTATCAAAACAATTGTTTTCTCGATGTTCTCACTATTTTATGTACGTTTAATTTGTTAATTGATTGAGCACTTGATAAAGTCCGGAAACGGACGAAACGTTGTGCAAAAATTGATAAAATATAAAATTTGTCCAAAATACCTGTTGATTTATTAATTTTATTTTAATAATTATAATGATCTTTTGGTTGCTTTTCAATGCTTTTTTAATTCATTTGGATTTCATTTCTGAGTCCAGTCAACATGTCAGTGCGTGTGTTTACTTTATTCGTGTTGTCGAGTTTAGATCATTCAATTTTTGCTCAAGATGTCATTTGTTAGAATTGTTAGAAATCTCCAATACTATTAACATGATAAGCAAACACTAATAATTATAAGAACATGAATTTAGGTCATTTATCAAATATATTACTTAAAATTAATTGATTCAATTTCACAAGTTGATTTTTAGAAAAAACTCAATCTTTCTTTCTCAAATAGATACTCAATTCTTTATATTAATAATTATATTAAAGTAATATTTAAATATAGGTTTAAGGACGTGAGTTTTTTACAATTCAAACAAATGATGTTGTTATTCTAAAAGTTCACCTCATTCTGAATAGATTTTTTTCAAGATTCTAAGACTAAAATTTTCAAAAATTTCAAAAATTCCAAAATCTCAAAGGCCAATTATCCAAGATGTTAACGATATTATTTTTTTATATGTCAGACGGATTGCCACCTCTGGAGTCAGCCAAGCCGCTTGACAAATAAAAAATAATATCTTTAACATCTTGGATAATCGGCTTTTGAGATTTTGGAATTTTTGAAATTTTTTGAAAATTTAAAGTCTTAGAATCTTAAGACCGGTCGTCCGATGAACCGCGACAATGAGCGAATAATTAGTAGAGAGTGTGGTGTTGGTGCAAGGTGAAACATCTTTAATATAGATAAGAGTAAATAAATATTATATTTAATATTGATTTACTATGAGTTAAGGATTAAATGTGAAATAAGTGACCTAGAATCCTTAACTCATAGTAAATCAATATTAAATATAATATTTATTTACTCTTATCTTACTATGAGCGAATACTCTATTTACGAAATAACTAAATACTACTAATAATAAATTAAAAAAGAGAGGAATTCAATTAGTAAAAAGAAAGCCTTTGTCGAATAAAAAACTTCTCATTATTTTCAGCTTTAATTAGATAATGCCATCTTCATTACATCTCATTAGAACTGAAGATGGCATTATCTAATTAAAGCCGAAACTGTTTTCAATAATTGGGAGTTTTTTATTCGACAAAGACTTCCTTTACTAATTGAATTCCTCTCTTTTTTAATTTATAAATTTTTGGACAGCCATCTCTCCTTTATCATACTACTACTAATACTACTCTACACCATTTGCTTCATCTTCGTAGCGCTGACGCTTCCAGTGAAAAACTGGGGTAAAATATGTAATTGGTGAAAATAACGATAGGCGTGACATCTCTTCATAAAATTTATAATTATTATTTACATATAAAATCTCCTCTTAATTCCTAATGGCGAAAATCATGATAAGAGGTGACATCTATTTGCGGTCAATATTCCCTTAGAGAAAATGTTTCACCTACTGGGTGGTACAAAAGTATATGGGAGGGAAAATGTTCAAAACGTATGTAAAAGTATGCAAGTGAGGGGGTCTTGTTCCTGTGTTTGAAGTCAAATTTTTTTTGAAAATTACATTTTAAAACATTTTAATAACACACCAAAAAAAAAACGATTTTAATGAAAATAATTTAATTTATCTGGTCTTAATTTCTTTGATATTAGTTGAAATGTTTTTATATTGCTTTATTAGAGGGTTCGTCCCCCTAGGAGTTGAACCCAGGTACTAACACACTGTCCGGGCATGTTAGTCAACCCTCAGGACAAAACACTTCTGACATGCAATATATTAAAATGTAGCAAAATCTTCCCTACCGTTCAACTCAAAGTGAAAATAAAAATTATGCTAACCTAAAAAAAAGTTTCCAGTGAATAGACCAATATTTAATTTGATTAAAGCATGAGTATCTCTTTTTGAAAAAAAAAAGATGGATTTTTTTCAAAAATACAACTTGCGGTGACAACGGAATTATTTATGGAAATAATTTAATTTATAGGATATAATAGGATTTTTACATTATCGTCCATTTTTAGATGCAATTCTTTTTAAAATGAAAAAAAAATACAAAAAAAAATGGTGAACAAGCCCATTGTTGTGCAGAATATAAAAACCGCTGCCCAATTTTCGAAAAATTAGTCCTCAGCCGCGCATCCGTACTCTCTTTTTTTTTTTTTTTTTTTTTTTTTTTAATGATATTGATGTGAGAAGGAGATACACCAGAAGATGGATCCCCTAAAGGCTTGTATGGGCTGGCCCCTCCATCGTGAAAAGAACAGAAGGAAAAGAAGCCGGGATCACGAGCCAATCTCAGAAACTTAGATACAATTCAATATCCAATTTACTAAGGTTTTAGGGGCTTCGAGCAGTGGTAAATTCTCCGCGCGATAAATTCGGTTAAATTTATCTCCCACTTAATTTTTATTACCAGACCCTATACTTATAGAAAAAATGTCTGGGTATAGCCGGGAATCGAACCCGAGACCTCGGGGTTGCCAGTCAGTTATTCTGACCATACACCATGGGGGCTTAAATTGAAATAGTTGAAACGCCACCGATTGTGTCGGGGGCCCACTGATTATGTATACAAAATTTGGTTGAGTTTGGTACAAGAGACTAGATTTTCTTTTTTTGACCATACACCCCCCCCTCCCATTTTTGGCGGTTAGTTTTTGCATTTTTAGACTTCTGGGGTCCACTGATTATGTATACAAAATTTGCTTGAGTTTGCTCAAATGGCCAAGATTTTTAATTCTTAACCCCCCTCCACCCCCTTAATTTAATGTAATCAACGCCTACGTTACTCCTTATGAAAATTATAATTTTGAAAAAATCTAGCGCATTCATCTTTTGCTGGTTAAATAAATGCGCTGTTGCCAATTTTAGTCTAAATTTTTTTATACATTTTTCATCATTTATTCCTTATTATCTCAGAAACTGTGTTGTTACTATGAATCAAAATTGTCTTAAAATATGTATTGCTTATTGTTTAATGTTGGTTTAGTTTTTTATAAAAATGGTAAGAAGGGTTTCTTAATAATAATTAAATATGTATGTAAATTTTCCGATATCCCGTATAGTTCAATGTTAAAGAGCCTGAAAAACTCGATTTTTGAAATTTAATATCTCCGGAACTGTATTGTTCATAAATTTCGTTTTGCCACCAACCGATGCAGAAGTATTTAAATAATAATCTATCTAAATTTCAAAAAAAATCCTAAGAACGAATTTGGCGAAACAACTACATTAAAATCCTAAGCTAATGTTCTGTTTTTAAAAACATTTTTTATTTTATTGAAATAAATTGTATATACAGGGTGCTTCAAAAAAATGTATACACACTTTGAACTTCCATAGAAAATTTATTTACCGTTCTACAAAGTTAAATTTCAGGAAAATAGAAAGCTGAAAGTCAATGTAAATGAAACATAAATAACAAATGTTAATACTGTTCAAATTGGTGACCTGCAGCATCAATACAATTCTGAGTACGAGTCACCACTGATTCTGTACATCGTATCAAAACGTCCAATGAGATTTCTCTACACACTGCTTGAATCTCATTCCAAAGAATGTCTAGGTTACGTGGTTTACGTTTGTACACCTCATCTTTTACTGTGCCCCACAAGAAGAAATCCAGTGGTGTAAGGTCTGGAGAGCGTGCTGGAAACTCGATTGGCCCCCTGCGTCCTATCCACTGGCCCGACAAATTTTGATCCAGGTAAGCTACATTTTTTGAAGCACTTTGTTCAAAATTGATTTGACAGTTGACTGATTTCCCGTATATACAGGGTGCTTCAAAAAATGTAGCTTACCTGGATCAAAATTTGTCGGGCCAGTGGATAGGACGCAGGGGGCCAATCGAGTTTCCAGCACGCTCTCCAGACCTTACACCACTGGATTTCTTCTTGTGGGGCACAGTAAAAGATGAGGTGTACAAACGTAAACCACGTAACCTAGGCATTCTTTGGAATGAGATTCAAGCAGTGTGTAGAGAAATCTCATTGGACGTTTTGATACGATGTACAGAATCAGTGGTGACTCGTACTCAGAATTGTATTGATGCTGCAGGTCACCAATTTGAACAGTATTAACATTTGTTATTTATGTTTCATTTACATTGGACTTTCAGCTTTCTATTTTCCTGAAATTTAACTTTGTAGAACGGTAAATAAATTTTCTATGGAAGTTCAAAGTGTGTATACATTTTTTTGAAGCACCCTGTATATCATAAGAGTATTTATAATTTAAATTACCAGTTCTGCTTTAGTTCTTTTTTTGTGTTTTATTATAATACATATCTTTAACATATTCACAAAAATATTCCGAATATCCATTATTGTTTTACTTGTATTTTGTTCAATAGGTAATAATTATATTCCATGTTAAAAAAATTAAAGTATTATTATCACCAATATTAATAAAATGTTTTATTCTTTCAAATCACTTCTGCTAGTTTTCTGATCCGATAGATAACAGTTTTTAAATTTTTCTAAGAGATTTTTCATTTTTTAAAGCTTTCTTATTAATGTCAATATTTCTAAAGAGTGGGGTTCCACTATTTGAATGCGGTGGAAATTTAGAGGTTCACTAAATCAAATAATGACGATTCACTAATTGGCAGTGGTATACTTTTAATTATTTCGAATAGTGACTATTCACTTCCAAATAGTGGTTATTCACTATTTCGATTTTAGAAAGTACAGCTTAGAGGGAACTTTGCAGTATACCAGTAATATAGCATTAATAAGTACATGAATGAAATACTATAGAATTCATCGGTTCTCACATCTGCTGGCTTACAAAGTTGTCGGAAAAACTATTTTAATTCTCCCATAAGAGTGTAACCATATGTAACCAAAATAAATTTGCCGCGGTTATATTCCACTTCGCCTTCAGACACTAGGCTCCCGGAATATAACCGCGGCAAATTTATTTTGGTTACACATAGGGTTCCTTTGTTCGGGCGCCATTGTACTGGTCGGAAAATTTACCAATAATCACTTTGCTCTTGGTTGCAAAAATAAATAAATAATAAATGTTTGTTGTTTAAAATATTATAATTATTCAAACCGGGTCTTGTATATATGTATAACAATGTGGTTAACAAGCTTGGGTTTTACTAATTAAATACAGTTATATAATTTAAAATTAAACCACAAATAATAATATTATTTATACAGTATTGTGTATTTGAATTAGGCAATGGGCCATTTCTCTAAATAAATAAACTTAAATATTTATTGATATTTAAGATATATATATATATATATCTTTATATATAGATATAAATTATTGTTGAATCCTTTTCAACAATAACGACACTCAACACGGGACGATAGTTCGATAAATAATAATATGAACGGTAAACGGTACACGATAAAAAATAACGAAACAAAACCAGACCCTTCACTTCACTTGACACCTTGCCAAATCGACACCCATGATGATCTGATTAGCCTCCACGTATACGAATCGAATCCAACCTCTAGCTTACACGTCATCGAGTCATTCCTACTCGACTAATTCAGTCTTCAGACACTAGGCTCCCGGAATATAACCGCGGCAAATTTATTTTGGTTACAAGAGCAATGCATATATTATTTACTTCCCCATTAACTAACCTCCCTTATTTTTGCCAATTGAAAACCAATTTAGGGATTGCTTACGAGGGATAAAATGAAAAAACCTATTTTAGGTTAAAAATAAAATGAGAGAGTCTTCTGTTTTTTAAATAAAATAATTTTTAATTATTTCTAGAGACTATAGTTTCGAAGGCATTGCCTTCATCATCATATTCTAATGCCCTAAGAGGAAACATGAAGAAAAAGACATTATATACTTTTCAAAATTTTCAATGTATAAATCTTAATTTGTAACTAATTTGAAATATTTGTGATAGACTGATGATGAAGGCAATGCCTTCGAAACTATAGTCTCTAGAAATAATTAAAAATTATTTTATTTAAAAAACAGAAGATTCTCTCATTTTATTTTTAACCTAAGATAAAAACAATTCTGTTACCATCGACAGTGAAATCTTTTATTCAACTAATGAAAAAACCTATTCTTATGTAATTTTATTCTCTGTTACTAGCCCCTTTCACCAACAATGTGATCAGAAATTTTCTTCACTTTGTGGTTATTGTAACAAAAGCAAACTAGTTTCATAAGCTTGTTTCGCTAAGCCAAAAAACTTAGGTAATTCGATTGAAGTAGTCACTGATAAGTGAATTTAATGGATTTTGATGAGCCAGTCTAAGGTTCAAAAAAGAGATATAATTATAACTATATTTTTTTATTCAAATTGAGCTTTCGGAGTTTTATTCCCTCCTTCTTCAGGGTTTTGAAAGGTCAGTGAAAGAAATCCAATGCGGCATTCCCATCTGTTTCCTCTTTCAGTGGCAGTAACAATAATATATTGTATTTCATTCTCAGCAGAGAGTGTAGTCTGCTGAGAATGAAATAAGATATAATAATTATTGTTACTGCCAGTGAAAAAGGAAACAGATGGGAATGCCGGATTGGATTTCTTTCACTGACCTTTCAAAACCCTGAAGAAGGAGGGAATAAACCTCCGAAGCCTCGGCTTTGAATAAAAAATATAGTTATAATATATCTCTTTTTTGAACCTT
Source organism: Forficula auricularia (assembly GCA_024734495.1). Classification (NCBI taxonomy): domain Eukaryota; kingdom Metazoa; phylum Arthropoda; class Insecta; order Dermaptera; family Forficulidae; genus Forficula; species Forficula auricularia. The sequence continues at coordinate 146,255 of JALMQS010000263.1, forward strand.
GGACTGCCTCATCAAAATCCATTAAATTCACTTAAGTAATACTGCTGAAAAATATAATATTACGAGCTTTTCGTGCGTGTCTTCGGCACGCCCTCGAAGCTCGGCCCTCCGGGCTGGTGCTCTGGCGGGCAGCGTCTCGGTCAAAAAATTGTATTCCTCTTAAAAAACCACACTCCAAATGTATACCCGTAAACTACCGAAAATACATCGTCTCTTAAAGTTTCGCCTCTTTAATTTTTGAGTGGCGAGGGGGGGGGGGAGGAATAATTATCAATATATTTAATGTTTCTTAATTTAAAATGAATTGGACTCTTTCATTTCAAAATTTGAGTCCAAATTACAATTTTATTTCAAATTTGCCTGGTTAATGAAAATTGATTGGAGCCATCAGTTTAAAATCCGAGCTGACAATTATATTTCAAATTTGCCTCGTTAATTAATATATATTTAATGTTTATTAATTTAAAATCTATTGGTGTTTTTTCATTTTAATTCGAGTTCAAATGAATACAATATTATCTCCACACAAAGTCTAAATCAAAAATATATAGTTTTAATAACAGAAATCAAGATATAAATATTAGTGTTGCATTGGTGTAATGGCTAGAGCTGATGCCCTTAGTTCAAGAGTTCGTCGGTTCGATTCTAGACAAGAAGGTAATTTTTTTAAAGAAAATTCTCTCAGCGTTGTTACAAATTAATCTAGGCTCTTATATATAGTATATCTAATTAAATACTAATTTTAACATTTAAAAAAATAGAAATATTTACTTAAAATTAAGAACAGTAGTATTAGTCTTGATAATGAAATGAGATAAGCCATTATAACTTCTTCCACGTGGTATGGATTGGAGATTTTTACAAATAACGTCCATCTATCTTGACCTAAGAAAAAGTATCGGTTTAAAAACGAGTACTCTGTCCTTGAACAACACATGTAAAAATGAAAATTATTATAAGTTTTTTAGATAAAAAAACCTAAGAAGCATAATGATTTGAATATTTACGATTTTGAGGCATCTCTAGAGAAATAATAGAAACAGTTTACAGTATGAAGAACGAAAAAGATTCTTAGTAAACATTTCAATAGAATATTAATCGCATAGCGACAATTCAAATACTGAAAATAAATCAAAATTATTTATTATACAATTTATTCTTTAGCCATTACCGTGCGTTAATTTATAAATCCAATTAACCAAATAAATTTAAAATTTCTTTTGAATAATCCGATTCAGTTAAAAGTCGCACATGTGATGTAAAAGCAGTGGCTTAGCCAGAAAATTTTCATTGCGGGGGGGGGGGGGGATCAATTCACAAAGCAAAATATTTAGTTAGAATTTTTTTTATTAAAATAAATACTTAGTCCAGTTAATTTCTGTTTTTACCCGGAAAGTTTTGGGGTAGTTATAATTTCTTTGACCCTTTATGTTTTTGGATATGCTGAATCCGAATCTGTGGTTTGCTAACGAAATTTCTTTCGGGACATTGTCGAAAATGCAAATAAAGAAAAATAATAATTATTTTTTGGGTGTTTCCTTGACACTTTTGAAGATTCGGATCATATCCTGTCATGGAAAATGCTAGATATCTATAAATCTAAGAGTTTTATCAAAAAAGTGAAAAAGAGAATGAGACAAGAATCAAGTTTCTAGGATGAGTGATTTTTGTTTTATGGAAAAAAATTGCGATTTTTTGAAAAAACGGATCATTTTCTGTTATGGAAAATGCTGGATACCTATAAATCTAAAAGTTTGAACAAAAAAGTGATCCAAATAAACAAAACTTGAGTAAGATACGAGGTAGGTTTCACAAAAAAAGAAATAAAACTCTCTCATGTACCTTTCAAGTTGTACCTTCTCAGGTACTTGTCCATTCGTTATTATAATAGCCCGTATAGCTTCCTTTCAGCCAGTTCAAATCTCAATAGAAAATATTAATTCTTAGAACAACTTCTCCTCTTCCCCTACTTTCCCCTCACCAAATACAGTTAAAATTTTTTTAAAAATTGTTACTTGTAAAACTATTTTTCCAATATATAATCAGTTTTCTTAGACTCCTGATGATGGGCTAACCCCCGAAATATATCGAATTCAAAACTCAATTTTGTTTTATTTCTTTTTTTGTGAAACCTACCTCGTATCTTACTCAAGTTTTATTATTATATTAAAATGTTTCACCTAGAACCAACATCGAACTCCTTAAAAGTTATCCAAATAAACGTTCAAGTGAGAATGAGATAGGAATCAAGTGTCTAGGATGAGTGGTTTTAATTTCATGAAGGAAAAACTGCGATTCTTTGCAAAAAAAATTGCAGTTTTTAAAAACTTTAACACCATTGCGGCACGGGTTATCATTATTTACTTAAGATGAAACTTTGTTTAAATTATAGAAAATTTAATCTAGTTTAAAAATATATAGAGTGGTCTTTGTCGAAAATGTGGTCTTTTTTGGTCAAAATGGGAAAAAAAAACGAAAAAAGTGCGAGTTTTTAGGATTTGCGGAAACAGAAAGAATACGCCTATTTTCAACTAGCGTTTGAGCCCGAAGAGTTGGTTGAACAAAAAACCTAAGTAATGAAATTTGTACGAAGTTTTATGAACTTTCATTTTGAATAGGAAGGTTATTTACGAAAATTTGAAAGTTTTTGAGTTATAAGCAAAAAACCGCTACAAAATAAGATTTTTAACGTTTTTTTGCATTTTTGACAATGTTCCGTCACGAAATTTTGTTAGAAACCCTCAGATTCGGATTCAGCACATCATAAAACATAAAGGATCAAGAAATCAAAACTACCCCAAAACTTTAGAGAACAAATTAACTGGACTAAAAAGCTACTTCAATAAATTAAAAAAAGAACATAATTCTTAAAGATAAGAGTAAATAAATATTTTATTTAATATGGATTTACTATGAGTTGAGGATACTGAGTCACTTATTTCACATTAAAATTAAAAAATTAAAAGATATAAAATTTTTTTTTTCTTTTTCAATATATATATTTCGGGCTATCGACCCATCTTCAGGAAATACAGAATTTTTTATATCTTTTAATTTTTTAATTTTAATGTGAAATAAGTGACCCAGTATCCTCAACTCATAGTAAATCCATATTAAATAAAATATTTATTTACTCTATTCTTTATTAAAGATGTTTCACCTTGCACCAACACCACAATCTCTACTGATTAACATAATTCTTGATTAAACATATGAAATATATTTAATTACGGTTAGTTTGTCATAAGAAACAGTTTGTCGTTGCTGTTAGTCATCCCATGAGCCCTGCCTTTTGGGGGTTCAGAGCCTCTGGATGTACACGACAGTGTTTTTTACTTGAGGAATAACCATTCTATATTGGATCGTTGCTAAACTTTATCCAAATTCGAATAAAAACGTTATAAAAACCGAAACGTCAAAAAACACTGCCTTGAACATCCAGAGGCTCTGAACCCCCAAAGGGCAGGGCTCATGGGATGAGTAACAGCAACGACGGACTGTTTCTTATGACAAACTAACCGTAATTAAATATATTTCATATGTTTAATCAAGAATTTTGTTCTTTTTTAATTTATTGAAGTAACTTTTTTGTCCAGTTAAATTGTTCTCTTAAGTTTTGGGGTAGTTTTGATATCTTGGTCCTTTATTTTTTTTGATGTGCTGAAATTTTTTTTGTTATTGTTTGCATATTAGTTATATAGTCAATAAGGCTTATAGGAAATTGGGGATGTTTGGTAGAATTTTGAAGGGTACATCTAGAGAAGTTAAGTCAAAAGTTTATTTAACTTATGTAAGACCTAATTTAGAGTATTGTTCTGTGGTTTGGGACAAACACCCACAACGATTAGAGAGAAAAATTGATATGGTACAAAGGAGGGCGGCTAGATTTGTTTTTGGTAAATTTGATAGGTTTAGTAGTGTCACTTCAATGATTAATGAATTAGGATGGTCTAGCTTATTGGAGAGAAGGGAATGGGCTAAATTGAAAGTGATTTTCAAAGCCTATAAGGGTTTTAGGAGTTGGGAGGAAATAACGAATAGATTTCAGGAACCAAATTATTTAGGTAGAGCTGATCATAGAAAAAAGATTCGTAAGCCAAGATTCTTGAAAAATATCGGTTTACATTCAATTGTAGGATCTGGCATTGATTTGTGGAACAGTCTGTCTGTTACTACTTGGGATTATAGTCCTCTGCCCCCTATGATTAAATCAATTATAAATTTTGTCAAGTCCTAATGTCCTAGAGTTGTGCAAAATTTTATTTAGTTCTCGCAAGCAGAGATTAGGTGAGGCAGAGAGAGGTCATACCATCCTTGTTAAGGTTTTGACCAGGTTTCCTTAACAACTTATGGCAAATGCCGGGATGGCTAATGCGTCGCTTGCTCCTGGTATCGGGTTTTTGCGCGGAATTTTTAAATTACTTTTTGTCTTTTGATGGAAATATATGGTCATGTTATTTGTTAATGAGCATACATTTCTAATTTTTTTTTCTTTTCTTTTTTTTTTTACTTGTTTATTATTTGTTAAATTGTTGTAATTAATTTGTATTGATGTTTATTAATGTATTGTTGTAGCTAGATTGTATTGATGTTTGGAGGACCTAGCCACCGAGGACTTGTGCCTCTAAGCAGGTCGAGAAATAAAGATTTATTTATTTATTTATTTATTATGTTTTCGACAGAACTATAAATTATTATTCAAGAATAGAACCAGATTATTTACCCGGATGATAATATCGTAATATTCCATTATTGTAAAATATCTCACTAATTTTATTACATAAATTAAAATCAAAAGAATCGGCACGTTAATCTTCACAAAACTGGAGTAGTAATGTAAAATAATTACCAGCGTAAATAAGTCTACCCAAAAATATAATTTTAGATATCGTCTAAAAAAGATAAAAAGCATTAGCGAAGTAGTTTGAAATTATGAGAATAAGATTTAGATAAAATAGTTACAATCCAATTTTCGTTTTATCGAGCACAACCATATTTGTATTTTCGTCCAAATAACCGATAAAGAAGGTGAATAACATATTAGTAGCGATAAAGACAAAGTTGCCAAAATAGATAATATTCATTGCGAGAGAGTTTTCAACTTCAGAAAAAATATAGATCCCGGCAAAAAAATAGTCCACAAAAAATACCAAAAACATAACGAACGTCCAATACATTCTGTACAATAAGTAAATAAATTAAATATGTAAATTAACAAAGTGCGTTGTGAAACATTATGTATTATGTAAGTTAAAATTAAAAGGATTGATTGGAGGTGTTTGAATATATATAGTTTAGTTAAAAATAATTACGAGAAAACACTAAATGGATGGATAACAAACGATGCATTCTTTTGTCTAAATTTTTCTTGACGTATCATTCTCATTGTTGAATAATAAAAAATTGTTAAAGGAAATTTTTTTGAAACTAAAAATGGATTATCATGAATGTCTTCGATAAAAGATCTGGTCCGAGTAAGAACTCCATAGTAAGTCGCATCGAAATTAGTCCTGAAAAAATTAACAATAAATGTGTTACGAAATTAATGTCAAATATTATATGTATATTATTTTAATGTTGGAACTGGAAATAAACTTTGAAAAAACAGAATACCTGACGGTCGGGACAGAGGGGGAAAATCTGGATATCAATGGAAAAGTGATAAAAAACTGTAAGGAATTTAGATATTTGGGATCTGTCTTTAGCGAGGAGCCAAACTGTGAGAGGGATATTAAAAATAAAATCTGTCAAGGTCGAAGAGCTATTGGGCAACTGAATGGGGTCTGGTGGAGCAAAGGGATCCAACAGGACACAAAAAAATATATATATCGGTCCATAGTGGAAGGCATAGCCCTATACAATTCAGAAACATGGGACATGAATAAAAAAACGAAAAGAAATTACAAGCGCTCGAAATGGATGCGATGAGAAGGAGTTGCAGAGTGTCGAGATTGGAGCATATCCCAAATACAACTATAAGGGACAAAATGAAAATGGAAAACGACATAATAGATAGAATAGAAAGGAAGAGATTAATATGGTATGGACACCTCAAAAGAATGCCGGAAGATAGGTGGCCTCATAAAATATGGACCTGGATGCCCACGGAAAGACGGAGGAGAAGAGGGAGACCGAGACGAACGTGGAAGCAGGGAGTAGATGAGGCAATGACCAGTAGGCAACTATGGTACAAGAGCAAGACATTCTGGATAGAGAGAATTGGCGTGTTGGATGCGGGAAACGACGCATGCTGTAGAACAAACCGCTTTATTATTATTATTTTAATGTTGGAATAAATTTGATTATGTTGATTTTAGTGCTTTTTGACTTTACCATAAGTGGCAGTATTTCGCCCCCCCCCCCTCCACCAAAATCGACTAGAGCTAAATGACCCTAAATCGTAATGTAAATCAACGAAAACCTTGATTTAAAATAAATTCTAAGAATTTATTTATTAAACTTTAATTCCAACTAATACTGATAATGCAACTAAATAATAATAATTTAATTCCAGTACTTTTATATCCATAAATATTTTCATTATTTTTATAAAATTCTACTCTTGACTTTAGTCAGATATTTCAAGCCCGCGCCTGACAGGCAATAGCGTGTCATTGAGCTGGCACAGAAAGTTAAAGGGTAGTATTACCTTAAATAAATATAAGAAATTATTATAAGGCCCGCTGCGACTGGGCGTACAGGCCTTGGAAATACAAAAATTAATTTTGAAAGCCTAGAAATTATTCACAACTTATTTCCTGAAACAACCAATAGCTTAAAATATATTTTCTTCATTTTTGAATCAGAAATTCCGAAGCCAGAGCCCAAATTCTAATCAGTTCTTCGTTTTAGAAGTACACACAACTAGAATTTACTTTCTACGACTTTCCGGACAGAAAATCACCTTTACAAGTATTACAAGTATGAAGGATGATTTTTAAGTAGGTATATTAAATAAACCGTTATAATTTGGGTTATATATATATATAAAGAAAGTTAATTTGATTCATTGATTTAGTTTCTTTTAAAATCACCAAAGATGTTTTATTTATTTATTTATTTTCCATCTTTAAAAATTCTATTGATGACTATTCGGAAAGGACAAATTTTGACACCTGCTAGAGGAGAGAAGAGAGAATATTATGTATTTTTCCCTCAATGACCCCTTTTAAACCCTTAAGAGGGAGGGAAAATCCTCCAAAACGTTGGTTTTTGAGTGATGAAAAAAATTGATATCCAATAAATCTACTTTATTTGAGAGAATTTTTTCACTATCCTTGGGCTGCCATTCCATCACTTATCAATTACGATATGAGACGTTCAAAAGCAGAGTGGACCACCCATAAATCTCATTTTCGCTGATAAACCTCTATAATATGGTAGGTTTTCGATAAAACTAATTAGACAGATTGGTCCAAACTTAGTTTCTAAACGTCCTTCTAGTTACAGCACAGGTACCATTTGTGTCTCGAATCTTTACCTCTATTTTGCTGGATTTCTCATAAAAATACCGAAAGTGGGCAATTCTACGGTAACTGTTGTAACCAAAGTAAATTTGGCGCGGTTATGTTCCGGGAGCCAAGTGTCTAAAGAGAGCTCTCTGCTCGAGAGGAACCCATCAATGAAGACGTGGAGCTTTTAGAATAAGCATATGTGGCAATATGGTGAAGTGAAGGAAAGTGAAAAAGTATGCTCTGTTTCGTTGTTTATTTTATCGTTTATCGTCTATCGTGGGATTAATATTTATTTATCGTTTCGTGTGATTAAGTGTCGTTGTTGTTGAGAGTAATCAACAACAGAATCAACAAAAAATTTTACATATATCTTATATCTTAAATATCAATAAATATTTAATTTTATTTATTTAGAGAAATGGCTTTTTGCCGAATTTTCTAAGAACAAAATATTGTTTCGATAAAATCATTATTTGTTGTTTGACTTTAAATTATATAACTTCATTTGATTAATCAAATTCAAGCTTGTTTAAGCTCATTGTTATGCACAAGACCGGATTCAATAATTATACTATTTTAAACAACAAACATTTTATTTATTTATTTGTGCCCTCAAGAGCAAATTGATCATAACTGAATTTTTCAAAGTGTACACTGTGGCGCCGCGATCTGACGATGGATTCTTGTAATATTCACCAAAATAAGACGAAAATGAAGAATACCATTTTTCGAGACTTTGCTTAATTTTCGAGATATCGAGTTTGAAAATATCGTTTTTTTTATTTATTTTATTTTATTTTTCAATTGTTTTTTTATAGAAACCATGGAAACCGTAGTATGACGGGTTCTTTGTGGCGCCGCTATCTGACGACGGATTCTTTTAGAACTAGACAAAATAAGCCGGAAAGTAAAAATAAAATTTTAAACTATAAATTTGAACTGAAATTGAGTTTATAGACTGGGATGTCTCAAGTGAGCACCAGTGGGCGTTAGCAATTTTCACTTTAGAACTTTTCATAGGTTCGGTTCATTTAGATAAAAAAATGGGTTCCCGAACAAACTTTGAAAGATTCGGTTAAGATATATTCAGTTCGGCTCGGTTCGGCTCGTATTTCGGGCTGAAATGAAGATATACGAGCCGAACCGAGCCGATCTGAAAATGTTTATCTTAACCGAATCGGCAACGACTTTTATATATTCTATTTTTTTGGGGAATTTACTAATTTTTTTTTTAATAATATTAATTTATTGATTTAAACCAAACTGCGTTGCAAATCCATCGTCAGATAGCGACCTAGATACTACGGTTTCCGTGGTTTCTATAAAAAAACAATTGAAAAATAAAAATAAGCTGACGTGTTCCGATGTGGCCATCCACTTGACTTTACCATACAACCTGGCCCCTCACTTGTATTTAATATTAAATAAAATTATTTATAATCATGTAGGGGGGCAGGGGGTTAGTTTTTGCATTTTTAGACTTCTGAGGGTCCACTGATTATGTATACAAAATTTGGTTGAGTTTGGTATATGGCAAAGATTTTCATTTATCGACCCTCCCTCCCATTTCGGGCGGTTAGTTTTTGCATTTTTAGACTTCTGGGGGTCCACTGATTATGTATACAAAATTTGGTTTAGTTTGGTAAATGGCCAAGATTTTCATTTTTTGACCCTTCACCCCCCCCCCCCATTGTAGGCGGTTAGATTTTGCATTTTTAGACTTCTGGGGGTCCACTGATTATGTATACAAAATTTGGTTGGTTGAGTTTGCTTAAACGACCTAGATTTTTAATTTTTAACCCCCCTCGACCCCCCTTAATTTTGGGTCGATATGCACCAAAATCTTATCAGCTCTTAATCTCAATGGACCAAAACTTCGTGTGAAATTTAGTTTCGATATTCATACTAGTTTTTGAGCTAGCTCGTCCACAAATTTGGTAACGCACAGACTAACTAACTAACTAACAGACATTTTGACAAAACACTTATTATCTCGAAATATAATTTTATCGATGTTCACTTATTAGAGCTTTTTTGTAGACCTAAATGCCATGGTTTCGCTCAATTTTTTTAATCGAAATAGTTTCAGCCTTTTTTTCGATATTTTGAAAAAAAAAATAAGGAAAAATACCACTTTTTTCATGCACGATTACAACACTTGACCATACCCTGTATGGTAAAGTAAAAAAAAAACTCTATTTTTTAAACTCGATATCTCGAAAACTAAGCGAAATCTTGAAAAATGGTATTCTTCATTTTCGTCTTATTTTGGTGAATACTATAAGAATACATAGTCAGATCGCGGCGGCACAGCTACCGTAGAATTGCCATTGATTACGTATGCCAAATAAAATAGCAGAACTTAGAAGTAAACTTACATTCTTTTCGAATGGGTTTCCATTATGAAATAATTAGTCGATTGAATAATCGTTGGTTTTATAACACAAATTCAAAACCAGTTATTTCCTTTTTGATAATTTTATTAACTCTATTATATAACAAACAATATTGTGTTTACGCTTGCTCATATAAATCCACCGCCTAAGTGATAATTAACTTTAACAACTTTACCATATACCCACCTACTTATATTTACAATTTACAATAATTTCTCTCTGACCTAGATTACAACCAAGCTGCTTTGGAAGGAAACCGTTGAGTTTGTTGGGTGTAAACATTGTCGATTCAATTTAATCAAAATCCACTTCTTTTTTAACTCAAGTTAAACGCATTGGAGAATTGGATTTAGTGAGGTGTATGCATGTCAGATCGACATATGAATTGGGTGTTACTAACAGATACTAAATTAACATAAAAGCTGCTTAGTGCTTACAATTTCACAAAATGAGCTATACTAGAACTTAATTTAGAATTCCGCGGAGTAAACTCGCGAGCAAATCCACTCAACGGAATTTTTAACAAATTATTGTTTTTCTAGTATATTTATACAAATATAGAAAATTATCAAATTAATTAAATTAATCTTAAGAAATTCAAAGAGAAATTCAAAGATGTTTTTATAAAGCGAAATTTAGAGAATACTTAGCGAGACTACCGTTTTATCAGCTGGACCTCAATGGTTCTTATAAAACGGTAGTCTCGCTAAGTATCTCAAATTTCGCTTTATAAAAACATCTTTGAATTTCTCTTTGAATTTCTTAAGATTAATTTAATTAATATACTAGAACTAACTGTTCTAAAGTACCCACTATTAGATTTATAAAAGATTCGATTCTACTTTAAAATGCCATTTGTTTTTATTTTTTGTTGCTCATTTGGGTTTAGAAATGTCTGAAATCTAAAGAAAAATAGTTTTCAAACTCGATGACTTTCGAAGTTAGGGTTTTTCAACTTTAGGTTAAAATAATACAGAAAATGTTTTTTATTTTTTTTTTTTTTTAGAAGACTCGAAAAAGTTTTTTAAAAATCAATTAAAGAATTCCTGGTATGATGAGTGGGCGAGGGAGAATGCAATCCTTAAGAGAGTCAAACCTAACATTTGTCCACTAAGTACATATGATATGCCTAGAAGAATGCAAACCAAATTAATACGTCTACGAATAGGGCACTGCTTTTTCTCACATGGGTTCTTGATTCTTAGAGAAAATACCCCATGGTGTGGTATATGCAACTCTGGAATCACAGTGGACCATGTATTAATTGAGTGTCCTTTATATAGTTCTGCAAGATTAAAATTTAATATTGGAAATATATCTATCCTAAATCTTCTAGGAAATCAAGAAAATTTTGAAAATTTATTCGGGTATTTAGATAAAATAGGACTTCTAAATTTAATTTGATTTTTTTTTTTTTTTTTTTTTCAAAACCAATAAAAGGTTACGTTTTGTTCTGTGATATTTTTGAGTTATTGTTGCTATCACTTATTAGATATTTATTGAATACTATTTCGAACTCTATTGGCGTAAACTGTAAAACAACGGACAGATGGATATGACCTGATAAAAAAAAAAAAAAAAAAACCCTAGATTGAGACAGATGATTAAATGGATAAGATAAGTTTTCTGAGGCGCTAATGGCCCTGGCAGTCGATGCGCCCTTAAAAAAAAAAAATGTTTTTTATTGTATGATTTTCTTAACGCGTTATAAAAAAAAAACTGCCCTGCGGGTTGGGTGTAGAATAGACCCGCAGTACTCCCTGCTTGTCGTAAGAGGCGACTAATAGGGAAAGTGTAGATGGGATTCTTCGGCCTTGATCGGCTACCCGTCTAGAGGCAAAAACCCTATATAAATTAAGAGTGAAGCCACTTTAGGCGCTTGAGGGCCAAACTTGACCCCCTCCTGCGGCAGCTTATGCATTCTGAGTTCTGACTGACTCCAGACGTATGTGAACAAGACGTTCGCCTTCCCTCTGGACCCCGCCAGTTCGAACGAAAGGGGGTATATTTACAAAAGATTCGATTCTACTTTAAAATTTTTAATTTATATCGTGTTGTATTTTGGGCTGCCAGGGTATTGAAATTTTCATTTTTTTGTGTTTAGAAATGTCTGAAACCTAAAGAAAAATAATTTCCAAACCCGATGACTGTCAAAGAACTACTAGTTAGATTTTGGGTTTTTTTTCAACTTTTGGTTAAAATAATACAGGAAATTTGAAGAGTGTAAGTTCTAAAGGGTCTAAGTGCCAAACATATAGAACCGAGATAATCAAATAAAAGTATCTTGGTAAGTAGTAAACACAATACAATTTCTTTTAAGTAAGGCCTCTCAAAAAAACTCAAAAAAAAAATCTTAAATTGAAATGAAAATAGGAAATCGTAAAAGGGCCTCATTACTTATTTCTAAAAAAGGGTCGAAGTACTACAAACAACACACCATTTTAATAACTTTTATCTAAAACAACCTGGGAATTAGACCCTTTAAAAATAAAATTCCCTGGCACATACAGGCAGCGCCAACTTTCCTCTAGCGTATGAAGACCTAAATATATTACTGGCACTTTCTCCCTATGGAATATAATTAGGCTTGGCACATAGAACATTTCTACATGAATAACTAAAAATATCCGAATTTGGCACTTAGACTCTTTAGACTTCTTCTTTTGTTTTGTTGTATGATTTTAAAAGCTGCCCTGCGGGTTGGGCATAGAATAGACCCGCAGTACTCCCTGCTTGTCGTAAGAGGCGACTAATAGGGAAAGTCCGGATGGGACTCTTCAGCCTTGATCGGCTACCCATCTAGAGAAAAAAAACCCTAAACAAATTAGGAATGAAGCCCCTTTAGGAGCTTGAGGGACAAATTTGACCCTCCTGTGGCAGCTTCTGCATTCTGGCTGACTCCAGACGTGTTGTTCACCTTATTAACCGACTTCAAAAAAGAAGGAGGTTCTCTATTCGACTGAATTTTTTTTTTTTTTTGTGCCTATGTTACCTCATATCTCCGCCAATTGTCAACCGATTTTGAAAATTTTTTTTGCATTGGGTCCAGTCTAGCTTCCGATTGGTCCCATTTTTTTCGATTTTTTTTCATAGGTATTAGACCTTTTTTATTAGGTTTGTTTAGACCTAACCTCTTTGTTTATGAACCGATTTCGATGGTTCTTTTTTTATCCGAAAGGGGGTGTCTTAGGGATGGTGTCATGTTAATTTGGTCAAGTTCTGATGATATGATCACTATTAATAACATCACTAAAAAGAGAAAAATAAAAATTTTTAAGAAAAAATAAAAACCGACTTCAAAAAATTAAATGCAACAAATAAAATACACTAAAAGGTATAAAATAATTATTATCTTATTTAGTTACAACTAAACGACGAAATATTGACACGAAGTTGCTTTTTGAAGTCGGTACCAAACAAACTATACCTATAAGCGAGCATATCCTCCAAACGTACTAAGTAAGATCCGTCGAGTGCGATTCATAAAATGTATATGTTTGGCACCGACTTCAAAAAGTAATTTCGTGTTAATATTTCGTCGTTTAGTTGTAACTAAATAAGATAATAATTATTTTATACCTTTTAGTGTATTTTGTTTGTTGCATTTAATTTTTTGAAGTCGGTTTTTATTTTTTCTTAAAAATTTTTATATCTGGACCCCGTCAGTTCTAAAGAGGGGGGTATCGGAACTGGCTAGTCTTTACTTCCATAGATAGAGCCAAGGCATTGGTGTTTGGTAATGAATTACCTTAGTAACTGCACGGAGGCTCGCTCTTAAATCTGCCAGGACAAAAAAAATGCCATTATTACTATTATAAGAAAAAGCAAAAACCCAATGTCGGTGTTTCAAAAAAGTTCTTAGCGAAAATCACGTTATGAGTAACATCTATTCAAGGTATTATTGAATCGGTAATTCAAATTTAATTTAACATGTGACATAAATTGGAAACAGCTTGGTGGCGACCGTTAACGGGAATTTAAAATATAATCGAAATTATGGACGAAAATGTTGTTGTCCCCTGCTAAAGAGCGCCTCTAGTGTTTGCTGATTATCACCATTTTTTCCTGCCCTGATGAGAACTTCGTCAGTAGAATTTTACAAATTTTCCTGGCTGATTTTGCTCTTAAAGTTTAAAAAAAAAATTTGAATAGTTTATTAGATTTCAAGTTATTACTAGGGAAACTCTACCCCCTAGCTGCCAAGTTGGCCCTATTTAAAATTCAAAATTTGTAGAAAGCGTATCGAGACTTTGAATAGTTTTCACTTTTTCTTTCAATTAAAAAAAAACTACAGATTGATTTCATATTTTTTAAACTTAAATTTTCATCTACTTACACATCCTATTGTAGAAAAAGTACCACGATCTCGTAAAATACGTTTCATATTACATACTTTTAGTAGAATCCAAGTTTTAGACCTCAAAAACTCTTGTCATAATTTTGTGTGGCCAAAAAAACACGAAATTTTGGCACTTTTTTCAGTTTTTAGCCTATAACTTAAAAACAATGCGTCCAATCGAAAAGTTTTTTATTATTAAAATTAAAGAGCATTAAATTTCGCTTTGAATCAATACCTCAAAGTTTAAATTTGGTTCAGTAGTTTGATTTTTTATGGGGATCCAAACCCCTGATCACTTTTGAATATCCCCAAAACTCGCACTTTTGTGATGTTTTCCCTTTTTAACCATGAAGGAGCACGTTTTCGACAAAGACTATTCTATACATTTTTAAAATTGATTAAATTTTCCACAATTCAAACAAAGTTTCATCTTAATTGGATAAATGTTACCCGTGCCGCAATGAGGTTGAATTTTTGAAAAACTGCAATTTTTTGCAAAAATCGCAATTTTTCCTTAATTAAATGAAAACCACCCATCCTTGAAACTTGAATCTTGTCTCATTGTCTAGGTAATATTATTGACTTGAACGTTTACTTGGACCACTTTTTTGATAAAACTCTTATATTTATAGATATCCAGCATTTTTTTATGACAGGATATGATCCGAATCCTCAGAAGTTTCATGAAAAATGTTAGATATCTATAAATCTAAGACTTTTATCAAAAAAGTAGTCCAAGTAAACGTTCAAGTCAATAATATTTTCTAGAGAATAAGATACGAATCAAGTTTCTAGGATGAGTGGTTTTCATTTTATGAAGAAAAAACTGCGATTTAAAAAAAAAAAAATAGATCATATCCTGTCATGGAAAATGATGGATATCTATAAATCTAAGAGTTTTAACAAGTGGTTGAAGTCAAAATTTCCTAGAGAATGAGATAGGAATCAAGTTTTTAGGATGAGTCGTTTTCATTTTATGAAGGAAAAATTGCGATTTTTTTTTAATTGGATAATGGTAACCCGTGCGACAATGAGGTTAAAATTTAACTAAAATAATCACCCAGGCTAGTATTTTCTGTAATGTGATAGAATTTTTTAAAATTAAATAATAATTTCATTTTGAAATTAATTAGTATTTATTTTAATTTTATATTTCCCTTCTATTTTTACTTTATCCAATGCAAAGCATGGGTAAAGTATTGTAATCGCTCTCGGGGCAAGCGTGGCTTCAAAGGGTCCGCAGGTAAAGACTACGGAACCCATGGACTCAATTAAAGTCACAAATTGTATTATTCAATTAGGTTGAATTTTAGCACGTGACGGTTTTGCCAAAAATTACAAGGGGTCTCGTCGAGAGGCCAAAAAGTGCGATTTTTTCATTTAGTGCGTGCGGATGGATGGATGGATGGATGGATGGATGTATGGATGTATGTTATCGTTTTTTTGGCCCACGATTTTTTCCACACCGTTACACCGATTGAAATGAAATTGAAAACCTACCATTAGTTTAACAAAATGAAGCGCTGATTAGTTTTTGGTACATATCGACCCACAAACATTAGTACTTTATTTCAGTACTTTTTTAGTTTTTTCTAAATATCTTGAAAATGACTTAACATTGCTGAAGACATAGAGAAATCGACTTTAAACCAAAAATAGCAATTGATTCTCATCTAATACTTGAGGAATAACCATTCTATATTGGATTTTTGACATTTCGATTATTATTGGTAACCATTGCTGAAGACATGGAGGAATCGACATAAAATCAAAAATAACGATCGATTCTTATCTAATACTAGAGGAATATCCTTATTGCATTCCATTTTTTATGTTTTGACCATTAATGGCAACCTCTATTGAAAACGTGGAAGAATCGACTTAAAATCAAAAAGACTAAATTCTTTTTGGTAAACAACTCAAGTTTGAGTTGTTTGCCATAAATGAATTTAGTCTTTTTGATTTTAAGTCGATTCTTCCACGTTTTCAATAGAGGTTGCCATTAATGGTCAAAACATCAAAAATTGAATGCAATAAGGTTATTCCTCTAGTATTAGATGAGAATCGATCGTTATTTTTGATTTTAAGTCGATTCCTCAATGTCTTCAGCAATGGTTACCAATAATAATCGAAACGTCAAAAACCTAATGTAGAATTGTTATTCCTCAAGTATTAGATGAGAATCGATGGCTATTTTTGATTTTAAGTCGATTCCTCTATGTCTTCAGCAATGGTTACAATAATAACCGAAATGTCAAAAATCCAATGTGGAATGGTTATTCCTCGACTCTTAAATGAGAATTATTTTTGAATTAATGTCAATATGAACTACAAATTGCAAGTGATATCTGATTAATAATAAAGGAACAAACATATTAATATTTCAAATGAATTTGGATAAAGTTTAGCAACGATCCGTTGCAGTTTATTTTGTATTGATTGACTGTTAACTTTTACCAGGATACCCACAATTTTCGAACAAAGGTTGTTTACCAAAATGGTAGTTTCCTCACGGGCTTTACCCCCTTAACTCTAGTATCATATGCCAATCACATAATTCTTTAATAGGGCTATACATATGCAGGCCGATGTTTTTGCTTGCATATGCCATCCGCGTGCGTCCCATCTCTAATGAGTGTCTTTTGGCCTCACAACTACTACTCATCCTACCGGAAAAGATCAAATAAACTCTTGAGTTTGAAATATAGAATACACTATGTTATTCTTATATATAGAAGAACATTAGCCTCGTTTGTCTAAAAGTTCAAGTTGACTTAATAAAAGAACGATTAAGAAAATAATTGCAAACATTTGGATAATCATTAAAAAGGACGAGTCTTTAATGAAACTTTAATAAAGTAAAAGAGAGCCCTTTGGCACAGACAGAGATAGAGAGAGTGGACTAATCGCAATCTAGCTAAAAGAAATTAAATCACTGTATTCATTATTCAAGAATAGTCTGTAAAACATAGCCTTAGCCTTGGTGGGGGGGTGGGGAGATTAATGAAAAGTCCATCCTCCCCTCCTCCCCCAAATTGAAGTTTTTAAAATGATTTTTAATTTACAAAGAGAAACAAAGAGGTTGTCCTCTGCTTGATGCAAATAAACATACACACATATATATATCGAGTTATAGTTTGAAATGCAAAGATTGCAAAGAGATCTACGTAGGGAAAACAGAGAGTAATCTGAAAAATTCGATTAAATGAAAATATTAGGGATTTTAAAAATAAAAAGAATGAAAACTCTTTTGCGGAACATTTAAATTCAAACAATCCATCTTTCCCAGAAGGAACAAGAATTAGATTAATAAAAGGAGAAAGAAACCCAAAATTAATTAGCGCAATTGAATCGTTAGAAATTTTGAAATCATTCAATAAAAATTCAAAACTTTGTTTAAACAGCCAAATTGAATTATCAAATAGCAATTTGCTTAAGATGTTTGCTAACAAAAGATAAAAGAAAAAAAACCTTCCATTGCCAGCCTATCTATTTGTAAAATAAGAAGAAAGGGAAACATATGGTTATATTTGAATGTGAACCAAAAAAATGTCTTTAATTCTAAGCTGCCAACCAGTAAAAGAACATTACATTTTCAATATCCATACGATATTGACTCAATGAAAAACAACATTTATAATTAAAAAAAGACTAATGATGAAGACCAAGTCTTCGAAACTATAGTCTCAAACAAATAAATAATATATATATATATACAGATATATCATCTCGATTATTATGTGTGTATGTTTATTTGCATCAAGCAGAGGACAACCTCTTTGTTTCTCTTTGTGAATCAACAACTCTGCCACTCTCGGCAAAACAAAAACTTTTCAATTAGATTTTTAATTTGTAATGGAAACAGTGTAAAACTACCTTGTTCTATTTCGATTTTATAATAAGTGTATTATAACATCTTTTTAGGATTGTATTGTATAGGGTGTTTGCGGAATGGATGGTTGTTTTTGAAATGAGAATAATTCAGCTGTTTTTACTTTACCATACTGGGTATGGTCAAGTATTGTAATCGCGCATGAAAAAAGTCGTTTTTTTTCCTTCTTTTTTTCGAAATATCTCAAAAAACGGTTGAAACTATTTTGATTAAAAAAATTGAGCGAAACCATGGCATTTCGCTCTACAAAAAAGCTCTAATAAGTGAACATCGAAAAAATTATATTTTTTGAGATAATAATTGTTTTGTCAAAATGTCTGTTAGTTAGTTATTTAGTTAGTCTGTGCGTTACCAAATTTTTGTGGACGAGCTAGCTCAAAAACTAGTGTGAATATCAAAACGAAATTTTACACGTAGTTTTGGTCTATTTAGATTAAGAGCTGATTAGATCTTGGTGCATATCGACGCAAAATTAAGGGGGGTGGAGGGGGATTAAATATTAAAAATCTAGGTTATTTGAGCAAACTCAACCAAAATTTGTATACATAATCAGTGGGACCCCAGAAGTCTAAAAATGCAAAACTCATCGACCAAAATGGAGGGGGGGAGGAGGGTCAAAAAATGAAAATCTTGGCCATTTACCAAACTCAACCAAATTTTGTATACTTAATCAGTGGGACTCCAGAAGTCTAAAAATGCAAAACTCATCGACCAAAATGGAGGGGGGAGGAGGGTCAAAAAATGAAAATCTTGGCCATTTACCAAACTCAACCAAATTTTGTATACTTAATCAGTGGGACCCCAGAAGTCTAAAAATGCAAAACTCATCGACCAAAATGGATGGGGAGGAGGGTCAAAAAATGAAAATCTTGGCCATTTACCAAACTCAACCAAATTTTGTATACTTAATCAGTGGGACCCCAGAAGTCTAAAAATGCAAAACTCATCGACCAAAATGGAGGGGGGAGGAGGGTCAAAAAATGAAAATCTTGGCCATTTACCAAACTCAACCAAATTTTGTATACATAATCAGTAGAACCCCAGAAGTCTAAAAATGCAAAACTCATCGACCAAAATGGAGGGGGGGAGGAGGGTCAAAAAATGAAAATTTTGGCCATTTACCAAGCTCAACCAAATTTTGTATACATAATCAGTAGAACCCCAGAAGTCTAAAAATGCAAAACTCACCGACCAAAATGGAGGGGGAGGGTCAAAAAATGAAATATTTGGCCATTTACCAAACTCAACCAAATTTTGTATACATAATCAGTGTGCCCCTAGGAGTCTAAAAATACAAAAACTCCCCCCTACATAATTATAAATAATTTTATTAAATATTAAATATAAGTGAGGTTGTATGGTAAATTCAAGTGGATGGCCACATCAGAACACGTCAGCTTAATTTCATTTTTTAACTGTTAATGATAATAAATAACCGCTTGCATTCTCACAGCAAACTGCTGACAATGTGCAAAATCTCCTTCATTCAGTTGTTGGACAATCATAAGCTTATAGGGGTGAAATTGAAGGTCTTGGTGTAAAATTCTGAAAACAGTTGGACTACTCATTCGGATTCTGCAGCTCGTTTTCAGCCTTGGGCTTTCAATTACTGCTTGTCTCATCCTTTCAACGTCAACTGGTGTTCTTAAACTGCGGGTACGGCCTCGAGGTTTGGGGTTCATTGCCGATGCAGACATGAGTAGTCGAACTGTTTAAAGAATTTTCCAAGACCTTCAATTTCACCCCTATAAGCTTAAGATTGTCCAACAACGAAATCTGCAGCAAGGAAGATTGGACTTCTTATTCAAGTCCAAGCGATTTTACAAACCCCACAACTTCTCACCATCTACAAGGCCCAAATCCGCCCCTGTCTCGAATACGGCTCTCATCTGTGGAGAGGAGCCTCAAAATATTCTCTTGCTACCCTTGATGCAATCCAGAAACGAGCCGTCAGGCTAATTGACGATTCTACCCTCACCGACTCCCTCGACTCGCTAGCTCATAGAAGAGATGTCTCTGCCCTTTCCCTTTTCTATAGATACTATCACGGCAGGTGCTCTGACGAGATAAAATCAATAATTCCCCCCAAAGCATGCTTTGCACGCAGCACACGTTTTGCCGACTCCCAACACTCTTTCGCTGTCAAATTGGAAAAGTGCCGGACCACTTCATTCGCGAATACATATATCCCCATGACTTCAAGGAACTGGAACTCTCTCCCAGCCTCTATCTTTCCCAGCACCTATGATCTTCAAACCTTCAAAACCAGGGTGCATAGACACCTGCGTCTACACCCTCTCTCTTAATCAACTTTCCCTTCTCTTCGGTAATGCAAGGGTCTTTCGAGATCCATAGGGGCTACATCTTTACTGGTGCACCCCTTCTTGCATTCGATTGCATTAAAAAAAAAAACAAAAAAAAACAACTGAATGAAGGAGATTTTGCACATTGTCAACAGTTTGCTGTGAGAATGCAATCGGTTATTTATTATCATTAACAGTTAAAAAATGAAATTAATGAAAAAAATAATTTTCACAAGATACTTTTTTTCATGAAATTCACTTTTTCACTGTTGAATGATAATATCTCACTTAGCTTTCATTTGTCGCAATAAAAATTAGTCGACTGTTTAACTGTTATTTAACAATCATCTTGTTGAAAATTATTGTTAAATAAATATTTTAATAGAAATAATTATAGAAAACAATTTAAAGAAAGGCATTTTATAAGATTTAAAACATTTAATCTACTCTTATTAAACGAGCAAAAATTGTATATTTATTTGTATATATATTTATTTGCTTATATATTTGTATCTTGGTTCTATTTTGAAAACGACTCTACCGATTTTGATGAAATTCACTGGTTAGGTGGTTTTTGGGGTGACAATTCGATCTGTCACGGTCTCATCTTCGACAAAATTGTTTTTGATGGGTTTTTTTGTAATCAAATTAATTATTCTCAGGTAGACAAATCCCATTCTTAGGGTTTTAAAAAATGGTTTCCCATTTCCTTTTGTGCTCAGGCAGACAATGGGGTCGGGTAAATCCTTTATTCTCAAAGGCCTTGAAGAAGTATTTTATTGTGGTTTTTTACATATTTTGTTCAACCTAAACGTTTAAAATATTAATAAACGTTTTATAATTGTTTTTATAAAGAATTTTATTTATTTAATAGAATAAAAAATAATCAAGAATTTATTTAAAAATATATTTCGCATAAGCAGGTCTCAATTTTCTGAAAAAACAACACATTTTGATAGGTTTTATTTATTAACAATTGGATGAATAAAAATGAATCATATGGTTGAATCAAAACAGGTGCAGGTGTTGGGGTGCAGTGGTGGGGGTAGGGCGAGGTTTCGAGGGGGGGGGGGTACAGTGGTCGAATACTATATATATTTGTATTTTTTTTTTTAATTTGAAAACGGCTCTCAAATAAAAATCGACCTTTTTAAATTAAAAATAATATTAAAATAAAGGTTTTAACTGAAGGAAGAAGTTACCGAGCATCGCTCGGTGCCTCCAGATACTTATATATTATATGATATATTCACTTGTATTGACATACCACATTAATAATAATTTAACATAAAAAACTCTAGCTTTTTGATTATAATGTCATTAACTGTAAAAAGAGAATGATATTCTACAGAGATATTTGTACTATATTATGAAAAACTTGAACTGATGATGGTGTGAGAATATCCGCCGAAACGTTTCAAAAGTTTTACGTGAAAATAAATAGTTAGAATATAAGGAAATTTTAATTTCTTTTTCCTAACGAAGTCATTCCATCTGTTTCCAAGGTTTTCAAGAGGCTCAAAAAACACCAAAATTTAAATTTAAAACATTATAGTACCCTATCTAATAAATTTTTAGTTTATCACTTTGTCTTTGTCTTGTTAGGCCAAATGTCTTGCTTCAATTAATTATGCTTCTTCGTGGCGCACATGGGAAAAGGCCGCGGCGCACAGTTAGAGAACTTCTGCTATCGATAGTTAAGATACTAAAAATATTTTAGAAAAATATAATGGTTTAGAAAAATTGAAGGAAAAAGAAACTTTTCAGACCTTCACGATAACTTAAGAACAGGGCCGGATAAAGGGCGATTGGAGCGATTGGGCCCAATCGGGCCCCGCATTTGAAAGGGCCCCACCATCAAAATGAACAAAAATCTTTTTACTTTATCCAATGCGAAGCATGGGAGAAAGTATTGGAATCGCTCTCGCGGCAAGCGCGACTTCAGAGGGTCCTCAGGTAAAGACTACGGAACCCATGGACTCAATTAAAGTCACAAATTGTAGTATTCAATTAGGTTGAATTTTAGCACGTGACGGTTTTGCCAAAAATTACAAGGGGTCTCGTCCAGAGGCCAAAAAGTGCCATTTTTACTTTATCCAATGCAAAGCATGGGTAAAGTATTGCAATCGCTCTCGGTTTCATTTAGTGCGTGCGGATGGATGGATGTATGGATGTTATCGTTTTTTTGGCCCACGATTTTTTCCACACCGTTACACCGATTGAAATGAAATTAAAAACCTACCATTAGTTTAACAAAATGAAGCGATGATTAGTTTTTGGTACATATCGGCCCACAAACATTAGTACTTTATTTCAGTACTTTTTTAGTTTTTTCTAAATATCTTGAAAATGACTTAACCAATTTTGATGAAATTTAATATTCTAATTAAGTACCTTAGGGACCACAAAAAAGGTTAAATAAAGTTTTTAGTAAAATTATATTTTAAAGTACTTTACTCTAGAACATATTATATATAAAGCGGTTTGTTCTACAGCATGCGCCGTTTTCCGCATCCAACACGCCAATTCTCTCTATCCAGGATGTCTTGCTCTTGTAGTTGCCTACTGGTCATTGCCTCATCTACTCCCTGCTTCCACGTTCGTCTCGGTCTTCCTCTTCTCCTCCGTCTTTCCGTGGGCATCCAGGTCCATATTTTATGAGGCCACCTATCTTCCGGCATTCTTTTGAGGTGTCCGTACCATATTAATCTCTTCCTTTCTATTCTATCTATTATGTCGTTTTCCATTTTCATTTTGTCCCTTATAGTTGTATTTGGGATATGCTCCAATCTCGACACTCTGCAACTCCTTCTCATCGCATCCATTTCGAGCGCTTGTAATTTTTTTCGTTTTTCTTATTCATGTCCCATGTTTCTGAATTGTATAGGGCTATGCCTTCCACTATGGACCGATATATATATTTTTTTGTGTCCTGTTTGATCCCTTTGCTCCACCAGACCGCATTCAGTTGCCCAATAGCTCTTCGACCTTGACAGATTTTATTTTTAATATCCCTCTCACAGTTTGGCTCCTCGCTAAAGACAGATCCCAAATATCTAAATTCCTTACTCTAGAACATATTAATATTTCAAATGAATTTGGATAAAGTTTAGCAACGATCTGTTGCAGTTTATTTTAATGTTGTTTTAGATAAAGCTACAGAATCACTAAAATATCATTTTGAACAATTAAAAAATCATAATGAATTATTTGGGTTTCTGGGAAAATTTCAAAATATGAGAAAAGAAGTACTTCAAAAACATGCAGCTGAATTAGAAATTTTTCTAACAGATTCTAAGTTAACAGAAAATGGTGTTCCAAATAGGTGAAAGAAGCTGATATAGACGGAAAAATGCTAGTTGAAGAAATGGAAGCTTTAAAATCTATTTTTCCTTCAGAATTTTTTGAAAATCCGTTTAAAATGTTCAAATTTTTATCGGATAATGATAGAGAAACGGCATTTCCAAACTTGTTTATTGCTCTCCGAATATTCTTAACAATTCAAAAGTGGTGTAATACCAACTCTATGACTTTGAACATTGGTAAATGTAATGTTATCTCCTTTAATAGAACCAGAAACGATATAACTTATGTATACTCGATAGATGGTGTTGCGATTAATAGATGTACTATTGTCAAGGATCTGGGCATTTATTTCGACAAATCATTGACCTTTCGATATAATATTGATAGCATTGCTAATAGAGCTAATAGATTACTGTTTTTTATATTAAGACATTCTAAGGATTTTAATATAACAACCACTACCTTACTTTATACATCCCTAGTCCGCCCAATATTAGAATAGGCTACAGTCATCTGGTCACCTTACTACAATAGTTACATAGGACAACTCGAAAAAATTCAAAATAAATTTCTAAGACTGTTAGGCTGTAGACTGGGTTATACATATCGCGACGCTCCAATAAATGATCTTTCCATTCAATTAAACTTATCTTCTTTGGAATTAAGACGCTCAAAATTTGATTTAATATTTCTTTATAAGATTATAAACAACATGACTAGTTGTAACGAACTATTAGAATTGATCAATTTCCATATACCTAGCAAATCAACCCGTTTCTGTCCATTATTTTACATCCCAACCTCTGTTACAAATTATATGTATAACTCACCAATTAACAGACTTCATCGACTTGGAACCAAAGTTAGTTGCCAGGTTGACTTCTTCAGTGATAGTCTCAGAACTTTTAGGTCCAAGCTCTCTAGCATATTATAGTGTGGGTAAATCAAATCTTAATTAATTGGCGTTAATTGTGTTTTTTTGCCATGGTTGATCTAAATGATTTAAATTTATATTTATGTGTTTTTTTGCAACGAAATTTTCTCTGGAGAGAGACGGACTGGTAGAAATTTTAATTGAAAGTAATGGAAGGCAGCCCAGGAGGTAGTGAGGAAAGAAAAATTAACACATATAAAATAAGGTGTAATTTATTGGAATCCTTCGTCGGTTTGAAAGGAAAGGAGGAAGGATTCCAATAAGTTACATCTTATTTTATATGTGTTAATTTTTTCTTTCCTCACTACCTCTGGGCTGCCTTCCATTACTTTCAATTATTATTTATATTTATGTTCTGATATTATGATTTAAATTTATATAATTTATTTTAAGTTTACTTTGTTTTTATATTTATATTTAATTATATTAGATTTATATTGTGTTCTGAATTTATATTTTAAATTTATATAAATTGTACTAAGTTTATTTATTGTTTTTTGTATTTATATCTACTTATATTAGATTTATAATCTTGTTCTGAATTTATATTTCAAATTTATATAATTTGTATTAAGTCTATTTATGTTTTTTTTTTATATATTTAACTAATAATCTATAATTTTTTTTTATACCTTTATCATTGGACTTTGTTTTATAATTATAATATGTTTATAGTTATCATCTATCTTTTCCTATTGTCTTTGTCATTTATACTTTATTTTTATATTATTTTTTTTCTCATACTTTACTATTTATATACATGTACTTGTGATTTTTGAAAAAGGGTGTGACTGCCCGTTAATAAATAAATAAAAAAATAAATAAATAAATTCTAGTAAGCGTTGCTTCTGGAGAGAGATCATTTTCCAGGCTAAAACTAATAAAAAACTATCTGAGATCGATAATGAATCAGCATAGATTAAATAGTTTAGCATCAATTATGTCGATTGAAAGTGAAGACGCAAGGAAATTAGATTTTCAAACAATTTTAGAAGAATTTACAGAACAAAAACTTAGAAATATGTAAATTCATGTATTCATTTTTTTTTTTTTTTTATAATGATACTGATACAAGAAGAAGTTGCACCAAGAAGGTACAACCTCTGTAGTCCGTGGTGGACCCTTGTAACGTGAAGATAAGGGGAGATTTAGTGATTGGGTAGCAGTCGAAGGTATCTGTGGGTGCTGGTCTTGAAAGATTGAAGGTCATAAAGATAAGAGTAAATAAATATTTTATTTAATATGGATTTACTATGAGTTAAGGATACTGGGTCACTTATTTCACATTAACCCATGACCCAGTATCCTTAACTCATAGTAAATCCATATTAAATAAAATATTTATTTACTCTTATCTTTATTAAAGATGTTTCACCTTGCACCAACACCACAATCTCTACTGAAGGTCATAAGTTGCTGGAAAGACGGTCAGGGGAAGAGAGTTCCAGTCTCTAGATGTCATAGGGATAAATGAATTGGCGAATGCGTTTGTTCGATTAGTATCCAGTTTAAGCGCGTAGGGGTGTTGAGTTTTAGAAAATCGTGTATTTCGCGCAAATGAAGCCCTTGGTGGGATTATCGATTTAATTTCGTCAGAACAAAAGCCATGGTAGTATCTATAAATAAACTGCAACGGATCGTTGCTAAACTTTATCCAAATTCATTTGAAATATTAATATGTTCTTGAGTAAAGTACTTTAAAATATAATTTTACTAAAAACTTTATTTAACCTTTTTTGTGGTCCCCAAGGTACTTAATTAGGATATTAAATTTCATCAAAATTGGTTAAGTCATTTTCAAGATATTTAGAAAAAACTAAAAAAGTACTGAAATAAAGTACTAATGTTTGTGGACCGATATGTACCAATAACTAATCAGCGCTTCATTTTGTTAAACTAATGGTAGGTTTTCAATTTCATTTCAATCAGCGCAAAGGTGTGGAAAAAATCGTGGACGAAAAAAACGATAACACACATACATCATCCATCCGCACGCACTTCCAAAAAAAATGGCACTTTTTGGCCTCTCGACGAGATTCCAGGTAATTTTTGGCAAAACCGTCACGTGCTAAAATTCAATCTCATTGAATACTTCAATTTGTGACCTTAATTGAGTCTATGGGTTCCGTAGTCTTTACCTGAGAACCCTTTGAAGTCGCGCTTGCCGCGAGAGCGATTCCAATACTTTCTCCCTTGCTTCGCATTGGATAAAGTAAAAAGGGAAAGGGCGGAGACAGATCTACGATGGGCTAGGGAGTCGAGAGTGTCAGTTAATGTAGGATCGCCTATCAGTCTGATAGCTCGTCTCTGAATTGCGTCCAGGGTTTCAAGAGAAATACTTGGGGGCCCCTCTCCACAAATGCGAGCAATATTCAAGACAGGGGCGAATTTGAGCCTTGTATAATGTAAGGAGTTGAGTGGGGGTGAAAAATCGTTTGGTTCGGAAAAGAAAGCCAAGCTTACATGCTGCAGCCTTTGCTACTGAGATAATATGGTCATTCCAAGAGAGGTCAGAACCTAAGGAGACACCTAACAATGATATTTTATTACGAAATTCCAATGAACTCGAATCAAAGGAAATGTCCGGAAGGTTCCTATCTGCGCGCCTAGAAAGTATTCATATTCGGTGATGTAAATTTATATTCAACACTTAAATGTTTTTGTATTTTGAACATTTTTATTTTTTAATTTATGTAGAAGTTTACCTATCTGATGATCCATGACATTTGATATATTTATATGTATATTAATTAAATTAATCTTTAAGAAATTCAAAGATGTTTTTATAAAGCGAAATTTTAGAGAATACTTAGCCAGACTACCGTTTTATAAGAACCTTTGAGGTCCAGCTGATTCTCCATCCTGAACCAAGAGAGCGAAAAAAGATATGGTCCATCTAGGTGTTACCCGGTATCAATCCGCGTATAGCCCGCATGATACCCCACCACGGACCACCCAGAGGGACATGGCATCTCAAGTTCTTATATATTACTCCCTCGATTCAGACGCTTTTTACAAGTCTATTCTTACATAGAGAGATGATACAAATTAATTTAGAATTCCGCGGAGTAAATTCGCGAGCAAATCCACTCAACGGAATTTTTAACAAATTATAAGTAAATTTGTTTTTCTAGTATATTTATACAAATATAGAAATTATCAAATTAATTAAATTAATCTTTAAGAAATTCAAAGATGTTTTTATAAAGCGAAAATTTTGGTGGGGTATCATGCGGGCTATACGCGGATTGATACCGGGTAACATCTAGATGGACCATATCTTTTTTCGCTCTCTTGGTTCAGGATGGAGAATCAGCTGGACCCCAAAGGTTCTTATAAAACGGTAGTCTGGCTAAGTATTCTCTAAAATTTCGCTTTATAAAAACATCTTTGAATTTCTTAAAGATTAATTTAATTAATTTGATAATTTCTATATTTGTATAAATATACTAGAAAAACAAATTTACTTATAATTTGTTAAAAATTCCGTTGAGTGGATTTGCTCGCGAATTTACTCCGCGGAATTCTAAATTAATTTATATGTATATACTGAATTTGAATTTTATTTAAATATTTAATATATAGAGAGGGCCCCGCAAAAAAAAATCCAATCGGGCCCGGATCGAATAGGTGCTTAAGAACGAAAAGTCGTCGAAAGTTCAAATAAACAAATAAATTTTAGAAAGTTGAGCCTTTGTTAGTTTTCCAAGATTTTTCTTTGGCATAAATATATCGAAAGATGTTGTCTGGCTCTAATCCATGTGTGTATTCTTACATTATTTTCAAGCGATTACTAAGTTATTTTCTATCTCAAGCAAATAAAACAAAAAATAGGCGGAACGCATGAAGGTTTCCATTTCCAAAGATAAATTCGATGATCGAATCTTTCGGAGGGGGGTATATATCGGAAAACTCTCTTGATTCATCTGTCTCCATGGAAAACTTTTATCAAAAATGGAGTTTCTTTAGGCCAACAACATCAATTTGATTTCTAATAAGTCAAAGGACATTAATACACGCTTATCTTGCTGAAAAACTTTTTCATTATCAATCAATTTTACAATGTATTTTGCATATTAATCAACTTTCCTACATACAAGCACATCTAGAGAATAATTAATATCCGAGTAAGCGTATAATATTTGACTAGATTTAGTTAGAAACTAATTAATTAGATATTCACATACACGCCCGGTTAATGAGAAGGCTTAAAAGACTCAAACTTCACAACTTGAGTTAGCCAATGGATGTGAAGTTTTGTGATATTTAATTGTATAATTAAAGTAGTCCAGTCAAATTGTGCTCATATGAGCCCCTATGGGGAAAGTTTTGGGGTAGTTCTAATTTTTTGCATATATGGGGCGCTGAATCCAAATCTGAGGTCTCCCACCAAAATTTCGCGACACGACATTGTAGAAAATGACAAAAATGGTGAAAACTTCCATTTTTTAGCGGTTTTTCGCTTATAACTCAAAAACCATCAAATTTTCGTAAATAACCTTATCTATATAATAAAAATGAATTTCTGTTTCTTTTTAAGCGCAGATCTCTCAAACGCCTGGACTGATTTGGCTAATTTTTTTTTATAATGTTCGTAATAGTCCAATTCAGGTTAATACGTAAAAAAAAAAATAGAAAAAGTTGCCCGGAAAATCGGAAAATTCAGGAAAAACTAAAAAAAATTCAGGTTAGCGAACATAGCTTGCCAAACAATAAAAAAACTAAACTAGCAAAAAAACTATCTATTTTTTTTAAAGTACATTTAAAAACAAAAATTAAAAAAAAATAAACTGCAACGGATCGTTGCTAAACTTTATCCAAATTCATTTGAAATATTAATATGTTCTAGAGTAAAGTACTTTAAAATATAATTTTAATAAAAACTTTATTTAAGCTTTTTTGTGGTCCCCAAGGTACTTAATTAGAATATTAAATTTCATCAAAATTGGTTAAGTCATTTTCAAGATATTTAGAAAAAACTAAAAAAGTACTGAAATAAAGTACTAATGTTTGTGGACCGATATGTACCAAAAACTAATCAGCGCTTTATTTTGTTAAAATTCTGGTAGGTTTTCAATTTCAATTCAATCGGTGCAACGGTGTGGAAAAATTCGTGGACGAAAAAAACGATAACACACATACATCCATCCATCCCCACGCACTTCCAAAAAAAATGGCACTTTTTGGCCTCTCGTCGAGATTCCAGGTAATTTTTGGCAAAACCGTCACGTGCTAAAATTCAATCTCATTGAATACTTCAATTTGTGACCTTAATTGAGTCCATGGGTTCCGTAGTCTTTACCTGAGGACCCTTTGAAGTCGCGCTTGTCGCGAGAGCGATTACAATACTTTCTCCCATGCTTCGCATTGGATAAAGTAAAAAACGTCATGATAACTAAATTTTTGAAAAGGTTTTGGTTATTTAAAAAAAGTTATTTTTTTTCAAAAATTCCTAACTTCTTTTGGGTTGCGTGAAAAAATTCTGAAAACCGTCTTTAATAGGGTAGAAAAAAATAAAAAAGTTTCAGCCAAGCTTTTGATTATATATGGATGAAAAATATTTTATTTAAATAGCTTTTTAGAAATCTTTCAACTGTAAATATTATTTTTGGTTAAGGGAACAATAATTATAAACATGGCCAAAAATTTAGATATACCAATCGGAGCACCAAACGGACATATGTTGCTAATATAGTTTCGATACGTCCACTGGTTTAGGCTTGAAGCATAAGAGTTAGTCACAGAAACGCGTGGTCTGGTCAGCTATTATCTATATAAATTTTAACCATAAAACGAGACGCTCACTGCCAGGGGCTAGATGACCCCGGGCCGAAGACCCGGGCGTTAGCGTGTTTAAAATGAAAATTTATAAAATTTCCTACAAATTTTATAATTTAGGTTTTTTTCTCCGACCAACCGTTAGGGCTCAAGGGCAAAATCCAAGTTTTCGACCACGGCAGCCGCCTCGATCACCCAAAAGCTAAGCACTTTTTTTGATATTTTCCCTTTTGACCATGATGGAGCACGTTTTCGACAAAAGATCAATCTCATGCATATTTTAAACTAGATTAAATTCTTACTACAATTCAAATAAAGTTTGATCTTAACTAGATCAATTGAAACCCGTGGCGCAATGAGGTTGAAGTTTTAAAAAACTGCAATTTTTGAAAAATGCAATTTTTCTTCATAAAATTAAAACCACTCATTCTTAGAAACTTGATTCTTGTCTTATTCTTTAGAAAATATTATTAATCTTAAACGTTTACTGAACGCTTTTGATAAAGTTTTAATTTATAGATATCCAGCATTTTCCATGACACTTCCAAGGATACGGATCATATCCTATCATGGAAAATGCTGGATATCTATAAATTTGAGACTTTTATCAAAAAAGTAGTTCAAGTAAACAGTCTCAAGTTAACAATATTTTCTAAAGAATGAGACAGAAATCAAGTTTCTAGGATGAGTGGTTTTAATTTTATAGGAAAAATTGCGATTTTTTGCAAAAAATTGCAGTGTTTTCAAACCTCATTGCGGCACGGATTACCATTTATCCAATTAAAATGAAACTTTGTTTGAATTGTATCAAATTATAATCTAGTTTAAAAATGTATAGAGTGGTCTTTGTCGTAAACGTGCTCCTTCATGGTCAAAATGGAAAAATATCAAAAAAAGTGAGAGTTTTTGGGCCTAAGCCGAAAACTTGGATTTTGCGCTTGAGCCCGAATGGTTAGCCGGAGCAAAAAACTAAAGAGTGAAATTTGTAGAAAATTGTATAAACTTTCATTTTGAATAGGGAAGGCTATTTACGAAAAGTTTATAGTTTTTGAGTTAAAAGCGGAAAACCGCCAAAAAATCGAAATTTTCACCTTTTTTTTTACATTTTCTATAATGTTTCGTCACGAAATTTTGGTGGGAGACCTCAGATTTGGATTCAGCGCCCCAAAAAACATATATAATCAAAAAATCATAACTATTCCAAAACTTTTCTGATAAAAACAATTTGACTGGACTAAAGATGGAGAATATCTATATATATAAAAGCCATTGTCAGACAGTACCTGTGGCGCCTTAGCGTACGATGTGGGAGAAAAAGCAACTAATAGTTAGATTGTCAAATTTTTCAAATAAAATATCTCTATATTCTCTATCTATAATATCTCTATATATTAATATATTCCTCTATATAGCTTAGAATATTAGGTTTACGGCGTGTCTCATTTGAAATTTTAGTAGACAAATTTATTAATTTTAAATATATTATATATATATATATTTAATTTTTGGAAATAATTCATACCGCGAAAATTATTTTTTTTTTTGAATTTAAGAAAAATATAAATTCTTAAAATTTTAGTAGACAAATTAATTTTAAAATATATATATATTATATATATTTAATTTATAATATAAGTTTTAATGAGATATGATTTAATGGGATAATGAGATTAATTCTTAATTTATTACTACGCGGGTCATTTGAAATTTTAGTAGATAAATTAATTTTAAAATTATTATATATAATTAATTTAGAGACACTTTTTAGATAAATTTAAATATTGAAATGTATTATTAAAAAAGAAATAGGTTTCCAACCTATCGGGAACTTCGAGAGAAATGGTTGCATGTTCTAATAAAGTATTTATAAAGCATTTAATGATATTTTTTCATCTTTCTTTGATCAAAATTCATTATTCAAAAAATATTTTTTTCAAAACATATAATTACGGACAGCTATTAATCACATCTCGAGACGCTGCCCGCCAGGGCCACCAGCCCGGAGGGCCGAGCGGCGCCGGGCGTGCCGTAGGCACGCCAGGTACTGCTCGTTAATATATAATAGGGAACATATCAATATAATAGTTTCGGAGTTTTCATTTTTTTGTCTTATGGTTTCTTTAAAGTTTTAGGAATCGGCAGTATTTTTCAAGTACCTACAAATGTTTGAATGATTTTCTAACGGCGGTATCATTGGAGGTAAATTAATTTTACCTTTGTGATAGCAACTCGAAAATTGGTCATTTTGGGTTTTTTGATTTGCAATGTTTGTATATTGAATACATTTTCCCGAGAAAATGAGGTCTACCTGGTTTGAATTTACGCCGTCTTTTTTTTTCGAGTAAAATTTAAAAGCTTTTTCACTCCCGCATATAAGAATGCTCTTATGTTAAAAACTAACATTCCTAATGAATATTTTAATATGTATATTTTATTTGTTCTAATTTTTTTAGAAATAGCGTTTTTATAAATTGTATTATTTCAAATCAGTTTTTTGGGTTTTAAACATATTAAATTTAAATTTGAAGAAAAAATTCGCCGCATTCACACACTACGCTGACAACACGTGGTAACACGTCAGCTGACGAGTGCAAAAAATTTAATCAATTCATTTAATTAGTAATTTGCACATTAGGCTGACGTGTCGTGTCGTGTCGGGTCGCGATATAACACGATATCTATCTACTCTTATTAAACGAGCAAAAATTTTATGTTTATATATTTATATATTTGTTTGTATCTTAGTTCTATTTTGAAAACGGCTCTACTGATTTTGATGAAACAAATTCTATTAACAAGTTTTGAGGATGAGAAAACGATCTGGCTAGGTCTGGACCTCGACAAATTTAATCTTAATTGATCTTTTCTTAATTAAAGTAATTATTGATAGATGAAAATCTCAATAAAAAAGTTTGTTTACATTTTTTCAATTATCTTTTATTTATTAATTGGTTTTTTTAATTTTAAAACCCACTAATAGGTTATAGCAAATATTATATATATATATATTAAAATTAAACAATTTAATTGATTGAGGAAGAGAGGAGAGAGGGAATACCAATCGATTTGATTGGGGAATAATGGAATTGAAATAATTATCGGAAAAGAGGTTTTTTTATCTAATTAGATTTTTCCTCTTATTAAAAACAAGGACTAAATATGAATAAGGACACTCGATGGTGGAGAAGCAATCTCCGAAATCGAAGCTAAAATACAAGGTATACATTAATTAATGTAAAATAATTGGTTTAATAAAATTTATAAAAAAAAAAAAAAAAAATAAACAATTTAATTGATGGAGGAGATGGAGGGAAGGATACCAATCGATTTGATTGGGGAATAATGGAATTTAAATAATTATCGGAAAAGAGGTTTTTTTATCTAATTAGATTTTTCCTCTTATTAAAAACACGGACTAAATATGAATAAGGACACTCGATGGTGGAGAAGCAATCTCCGAAATCGAAGCTAAAATACAAGGTATACATTAATTAATGTAAAATAATTGGTTTAATAAAATTTATAAAAAAAAAAAAAACAATTTAATTATGAGAGAGAGAGGAGGATTGAGATCCAATCGATTTGATTGGGGAATAATGGAATTGAAATAATTATCGGAAAAGAGGTTTTTTTATCTAATTAGATTTTTCCTCTTATTAAAAACACGGACTAAAGATAAATAAGGACACTCGATGGTGGAGAAACAATCTCCGGAATCGAAGCTAAAATACATGGTATACATTAATTAATGTAAAATAATTGGTTTAATAAAATTTATAAAAAAAAAAAAAAAAATAAACAATTTAATTATGGATGGAGATGGAGGAGGATACCAATCGATTTGATTGGGGAATAATGGAATTTAAATAATTATCGGAAAAGAGGTTTTTTTATCTAATTAGATTTTTCCTCTTATTAAAAACACGGACTAAATATGAATAAGGACACTCGATGGTGGAGAAGCAATCTCCGAAATCGAAGCTAAAATACAAGGTATACATTAATTAATGTAAAATAATTGGTTTAATAAAATTTATAAAAAAAAAAAAACAATTTAATTATGAGAGAGAGAGAGGATTGAGATCCAATCGATTTGATTGGGGAATAATGGAATTGAAATAATTATCGGAAAAGAGGTTTTTTTATCTAATTAGATTTTTCCTCTTATTAAAAATAAGGACTAAAGATAAATAAGGACACTCGATGGTGGAGAAACAATCTCCGGAATCGAAGCTAAAATACATGGTATACATTAATTAATGTAAAATAATTGGTTTAATAAAATTTATAAAAAAAAAAACAATTTAATTATTGAAAGGTGGATTGGAGATGGAGGGAGGAATGATCCAATCGACTTGATTGGGGAATAATGGAATTGAAATAATTATCGGAAAAGAGGTTTTTTTATCTAATTAGATTTTTCCTCTTATTAAAAACAAGGACTAAATATGAATAAGGACACTCGATGGTGGAGAAGCAATCTCCGAAATCGAAGCTAAAATACAAGGTATACATTAATTAATGTAAAATAATTGGTTTAATAAAATTTATAAAAAAAAAAAAAACAATTTAATTATGAGAGAGAGAGGAGGATTGAGATCCAATCGATTTGATTGGGGAATAATGGAATTGAAATAATTATCGGAAAAGAGGTTTTTTTATCTAATTAGATTTTTCCTCTTATTAAAAATAAGGACTAAAGATAAATAAGGACACTCGATGGTGGAGAAACAATCTCCGGAATCGAAGCTAAAATACATGGTATACATTAATTAATGTAAAATAATTGGTTTAATAAAATTTATAAAAAAAAAAACAATTTAATTATTGAAAGGTGGATTGGAGATGGAGGGAGGAATGATCCAATCGACTTGATTGGGGAATAATGGAATTGAAATAATTATCGGAAAAGAGGTTTTTTTATCTAATTAGATTTTTCCTCTTATTAAAAACAAGGACTAAATATGAATAAGGACACTCGATGGTGGAGAAGCAATCTCCGAAATCGAAGCTAAAATACAAGGTATACATTAATTAATGTAAAATAATTGGTTTAATAAAATTTATAAAAAAAAAAAAAAACAATTTAATTATGAGAGAGAGAGGAGGATTGAGATCCAATCGATTTGATTGGGGAATAATGGAATTGAAATAATTATCGGAAAAGAGGTTTTTTTATCTAATTAGATTTTTCCTCTTATTAAAAATAAGGACTAAAGATAAATAAGGACACTCGATGGTGGAGAAACAATCTCCGGAATCGAAGCTAAAATACATGGTATACATTAATTAATGTAAAATAATTGGTTTAATAAAATTTATAAAAAAAAAAAAACAATTTAATTATTGAAAGGTGGATTGGAGATGGAGGGAGGAATGATCCAATCGACTTGATTGGGGAATAATGGAATTGAAATAATTATCGGAAAAGAGGTTTTTTTATCTAATTAGATTTTTCCTCTTATTAAAAACAAGGACTAAATATGAATAAGGACACTCGATGGTGGAGAAGCAATCTCCGAAATCGAAGCTAAAATACAAGGTATACATTAATTAATGTAAAATAATTGGTTTAATAAAATTTATAAAAAAAAAAAAAAACAATTTAATTATGAGAGAGAGAGGAGGATTGAGATCCAATCGATTTGATTGGGGAATAATGGAATTGAAATAATTATCGGAAAAGAGGTTTTTTTATCTAATTAGATTTTTCCTCTTATTAAAAATAAGGACTAAAGATAAATAAGGACACTCGATGGTGGAGAAACAATCTCCGGAATCGAAGCTAAAATACATGGTATACATTAATTAATGTAAAATAATTGGTTTAATAAAATTTATAAAAAAAAAAACAATTTAATTATTGAAAGGTGGATTGGAGATGGAGGGAGGAATGATCCAATCGACTTGATTGGGGAATAATGGAATTGAAATAATTATCGGAAAAGAGGTTTTTTTATCTAATTAGATTTTTCCTCTTATTAAAAACAAGGACTAAATATGAATAAGGACACTCGATGGTGGAGAAGCAATCTCCGAAATCGAAGCTAAAATACAAGGTATACATTAATTAATGTAAAATAATTGGTTTAATAAAATTTAAAAAAAAAAAAAAAAAAAAATAAACAATTTAATTATGGAGGAGAGGAGAGGATACCAATCGATTTGATTGGGGAATAATGGAATTGAAATAATTATCGGAAAAGAGGTTTTTTTATCTAATTAGATTTTTCCTCTTATTAAAAATAAGGACTAAAGATAAATAAGGACACTCGATGGTGGAGAAACAATCTCCGGAATCGAAGCTAAAATACATGGTATACATTAATTAATGTAAAATAATTGGTTTAATAAAATTTATAAAAAAAAAAAACAATTTAATTATTGAAAGGTGGATTGGAGATGGAGGGAGGAATGATCCAATCGACTTGATTGGGGAATAATGGAATTGAAATAATTATCGGAAAAGAGGTTTTTTTATCTAATTAGATTTTTCCTCTTATTAAAAACAAGGACTAAATATGAATAAGGACACTCGATGGTGGAGAAGCAATCTCCGAAATCGAAGCTAAAATACAAGGTATACATTAATTAATGTAAAATAATTGGTTTAATAAAATTTATAAAAAAAAAAACAATTTAATTGATTATAAATTCGAGTATTAAATCCTACAAAGAGTTAATAAGAAAAATTAAATGCAACAAATAAAATAATAATAACTTAAAAATCAAATAAAATACACTAAAAGGTATAAAATAATTATCTAATTTAGTTACAACTAAACGACGAAATATTAACATGAAATTACTTTTTGAAGTCTTCTAAACTATAGTCTCAAACAAATAAATAATATATATATACAAATATATCATCTCGATATATATACTAGTATATGTGTGTATGGTTATTTGCATCAAGCAGAGTACAACCTCTTTGTTTCTCTTTGTGAATCAACAACTCTGCTACTCTCGGCAAAACAAAAAAGATTCAATACCAATGAAAAAAAAAAACGGGACCAATCGGAAACTATACTGAACCCAATGCAAAAAAAAAAATCCTCAAAATCGGGCACAATTGGTGAAGATATCATGTAACATAGACAAAAAACTCAGTCGAATTGAGAACCTCCTCCTTTTTTGAAGTCGGTTAAAAATCCTAGTAGTAGAATACTCTATATCAGCCACATGGTACAAGAAGAAGAATTGCATCAGTGGAATTTGTATATTCTCTTTCGCCGGCTGGTAAATCTATCTCAATAAAAAATCCCCCAATCTAATTCCCATTCATTGCTTGTTACCTGACGCCGAAATGGTTTACTGGATGGTAAACGAGGCCCAATACTGGAGGAGTTATTTCATTTCGACTTTTTAACAGGCTGTGCGAATCTAACTTGGAGCTCAATCAATCTTGATCGGACCCACCAAAGATAAATTGTATTGTGCTCTTCGGGACAAAACAAAACCAGCATCAGGCTATGGCTAGAATTCTGTCGAGTTGCTGTGATTTATCAGCGACAAATGCTTTAGTAAAGTTCAATTCAATTTCCCTCTTCAAATGAGATAATCAATAGTCAACAAACGAGAGTACTAAAATACCGAGCATTCCATTATCTCTTAATTAAAAAATAATTTTTAAGAAAAAAATAAAAACCGACTTCAAAAAATTAAGTGCAACAAATATAAAAATACACTAAAAGGTATAAAATATTTATTATCTTATTTAGTTACAACTAAACGACGAAATATTAACACGAAATTACTTTTTAAAGTCGGTGCCAAACAAACTATACCTATAAGCGAGCGTACCCGCCAAACGTACTAAGTAAGATCCGTCGAGTGCGATTCATAAAAGGTATATGTTTGGCACCAACTTCAAAAAGTAATTTCATGTTAATATTTCGTCGTTTAGTTGTAACTAAATAAGATAATAATTATTTTATACCTTTTAGTGTATTTTATTTGTTGCATTTAATTTTTTGAAGTCGGTTTTTATTTTTTTCTTAAAAATTATTTTTATTTTTCTCTTTTTAGTGATGTTATTAATAGTGATCATATCATCAGAACTTGACCAAATTAATATGACACCTTCTAAGGGCTGAGTCGGTTGTAAATCTTAACCTTGGCAAAAGTAAATGGTTGGGATAGCCAATCAGATGAAAGTTCCTGTCATCTGATTGGAAGGCACTTTCATCTGATTGGCCATCCCAGCCATTTACCCTTTGCCAACGGTTAAAAAGAGTTTACCAACCGACATACAACCGGCCCTTAGACACCCCCTTTCGGATAAAAGAAGAACCATCGAAATCGGTTCATAAACAAAGAAGTTAGGTCTAAACAAACCTAATAAAAAAGGTCTAATACCTATGAAAAATATACGAAAAAAAATGGGACCAATCGGAAGCTAGACTGGACCCAATGCAAAAAAATTTTCAAAATCGGTTGAGAATTGGCGGAGATATGAGGTAACATAGGCACAAAAAAAAAAAAAAAAAATTCAATCGAATAGAGAACCTCCTCCTTTTTTGAAGTCGGTTAAAAATTAGTATTATTGACATTTTCAATTCTATAAATCTATAACGTTTTCTATAATTCTTTAAACTGTAACTTTAAGCTTGTTCTTTTTACCATTTCCATCCAAATCAGCTGCCCCTTTTCCGAATCTAAGCTGCGGACATGTTTGCCAATGTAACAACTTTTTGAGTACACCAATACCTCACTTTGCGTCGGGGTTATGTTCCAAAAAACACGACGCAAAGTGAATTAAGATTTTCTATAGGAAACCATGTAAAGATCGAAGATAGGTTTCAGGGTTACGAAAATACTTCTTTTTAAAAAGAAAATTGAACAAAGTAAACATTTAAAGAACAAAAATAATATAAAATTTTATTACATGCATACTAAAAACAAACAAAAAACGTATTCAATTAAAACAAAATAAACTATTCAATTAATTTATGAAAAACATATGATGATCCCATAGTCGCTGTTGTCGTAAGTCGGCTTTCTTTCAAAAAAAATTGGTCCAATGTTTGCTGAACAGCTTTTTTTTTTCAACGTAAAATAAATTTCTTTGTAGCAATTGATATTCGTAGCTACCGCCTGGGACACTTTAAAACTCCTTCCACTGTCAGGATCGTTTTTAAAAAAAATCTCCATAGCTTCGTCAATTAAACACATCGCTTTGGAAATTTATTTGGAGGTTAAATTTGTTCTTCGGAGATTTCAGTTAGAAAGGGAATCTCCGAGTTTTGATGGCATGGTGTAATTAGAAACAAAAAGTGGTGACATCTTTTAGAAAAAAAAATTAAAGACTCGAACCCAAAACAACGCAACCTCGAAAATCTAATGACACACAGTGAAAATTACTACTAATTAAGCAGCGACGCAACTTCGAAAAACGACGCAAAGCGAGGTATTGGTATACCTACGTTTAAACGGCGCCGGCGCACAGTGGGTCGAATTTTCTGGAGATGGGTCTGACTTTTTTATGAATGGTCATAAAATAATCATATTTAGGACACGTTCCCACCTTACTGAACAGTAACTACAAACCAAGTGAATCATTAACTAGAATTAAAGGGTGAACCGCTACCTAAAATCGTGTACACCTACTTCCACTTCCACTTTCATTTCCAAGTAGAAGACAATAGATGACAATAGATTATCTAATGAATTCCAAAATAATTCCAACTAATTCCAAAGTTGGTGTACACCTAATTCCAATCGCGATTCACCCCTCGCCTAGAAAACTATATACTAGGGTGGGTCAAAAAAACCGAATTTTTTTTTTGAAAACACTTTAGTGCTGAAAAGATGCCTATTGTAATAAGAAAAAAAACGGCATAAAAAATTATAATCGGTTATTACCTTCCTTTCGCGTATCGAACTTTATTTAAACTTATGAAAAATTGCAAAAATCACTATATTTTTGTAATATTTTTCTATTAGTTAAAATTTTTAAAATAATCACATTAGTTTTGTATGTTTGTTTTATGGTTTAAATAACCTAAATAAATTAAATTTTATCAAAATACTTTTTTATGTTAATAGAATTTTTCTAAGATGTTGCACGAAGGTAAAAAAGTATATAATTGATCAGAATTTAATTTATTTAGGTTATTTAAACCATATAACAAGCATAAATAAGTTGACGTGTTCTGATGTGGCCATCCACTTGACTTTACCATACAACCTGGCCCCCTCACTTATTTTAATATTTAATCAAATTATTTATAATCATGTAAGAGAGGGGGATTGGTGTTTTTATTTTTAAACTCCTGGGGGCCCACCAAGGAGCTAAGGAGGAACAGCTAGGCTAGAAAAGCAGGAGTGGGGGTGTCTCCAGTCAGGGCAGGCATTTCTCCTCCAGCCGCCAGTCGCAAGATGGCGGCTGGAGGGGCTGGTGACGTCATGTGGAGACACTTTCTCGAGATAGCCTTCCCTCCCTACCTCCCTGGGGCCCACTGATTATGTATACAAAATTTGATTGAGTTTGGTAAATGGCCAACATTTTCATTTTTGACACCCCACCTCCTCCCCTCCATTTTGGGCGGTTAGTTTTTGCGTTTTTAGACTTCTGGGCTCCCACTGATTATGTATACAAAATTTGGTTGAGTTGGTAAATGGCCAAGATTTTCATTTTTTGACCCCCCTCCCCAATTTTGGCCGGTTAGTTTTTGCATTTTTAGATTTCTGGGGGCCCACTGATTATGTATACAAAATTTGATTGAGTTTGGTAAATGGCCAAGATTTTCATTTTTTGACCCCCCCCCCATTTTGGGTGGTTAGCTTTTGCATTTTTAGACTTCTGGAGGGCCACTGATTATGTATACAAACGATCTAGATTTTTAATTTTTAACCCCCCCTCCACCTCCCTTAATTTTGGGTCGATATGCACCAAAATCTAATCAGCTCTTAATCTCAATGGACCAAAATTATGTGTGAAATTTGGTTTCGATATTCACACTAGTTTTTGAGCTAGCTCGTCCACAAATTTGGTAACGCTCAGACTAACCAACTAACTAACTAACAGACATTTTGACAAAACAATTATTATCTTAAAAAATATAATTTTTTTGATGTTCACTTATTAGAGCTTTTTTGTAGAGCGAAATGCCATGGTTTCGCTCAATTTTTTTAATCGAAATAGTTTCAGCCGTTTTTGAGATATTTCGAAAAATAGAAGGAAAAAAACCACTTTTTTCATGAACGATTACAATACTTGACCATACTCTGTATGGCAAAGTAAAAATAAGTTTGGATACATTTTCAAGTCGTTATTAAAATTTCAAATTTTGGTCAATGTCGCGAGTTTTTTTCCAATATACTCGACCCACTGTGCGGCTACCTCTCAGCAAGCGAACCCTGACGAGAATAGTAAATAATTAAGTTGCTTTTTTTATATTAATATAATTAAATTTTACCTCTTTTGTATTTTTTAATTTTTTTTACCCAGGCTGGGTAGATTAATAATAGAGAAGCTCTTTTTGGGTTGATTTATTGATTGCGGTT
This sequence comes from Forficula auricularia, assembly GCA_024734495.1. Classification (NCBI taxonomy): domain Eukaryota; kingdom Metazoa; phylum Arthropoda; class Insecta; order Dermaptera; family Forficulidae; genus Forficula; species Forficula auricularia. The sequence goes on from JALMQS010000263.1 coordinate 188,168, forward strand.
GCCTTTGTGCCACCACGAAGAGAGAGAGAGAGCTCCCTTGACATGTTCACTTAGGAGACATCCTCCAGCTTTTCTCTGCTTAATAAGCAGCAGCAATGCAGTAGTTGGGCCTCTCATCCTATAGAGGGTGTTGCACTCGTCAATGGCCCTCCAGACTCTAATAGTGAAAAGACAAGATGGCAGCCGGCCACTCCAGAGCGCACAAAGGCCTTATTCTCTGGCTGATCCCCTTGAATCAAGAGAAAAGTAGATTGATTTTGTCAACTCATCTTAAATCAGAGTTGTTTGATATTAAGATGGAAGAAAATGTCGTCCGTCGAAAGAGGATTTTATTCAGGAATTTCAATTTTCACTTTGAAAGCAATAAAATAGTACTTTCACTTAACTTTCTTAAAAAAGACAATCTTAGTGTCTATAATAGGTAAATTAAAGGAAAAATTGAAAAGCCTTTAAGGCTGTTTAAGCCGATGCAGTCGTAGTAAATGCTTTTTACAAGTGACAAAGGGTAGATGGTAAATGGAAGAACTTTCAGTGCCTGTCATCTGATTGGCTATCCCAGTCCCTCCATTTACCATCTACCCTTGGTTAGTTGTAAAAAGCATTTACTTTGCGACATACAACCGGCCCTAAGACTCCCAAATCATATAGCAGGGGTGACCACTAACCTTAACTTTGGGAGTCGTTTCAAAGCGAGCCACATTGTTTGGAGATTAATTATGATTTATTAAAAAATAAAGTAAAAAGACACCTTTTTTTTATTTTATAAAATATAAATGAAGTAACATATATTTTTTGCCCTACTTTAGTTATAACATTACAAAAATATTTTTTATTATTATTATTTTTTTAATTTAATTATTATACGGGGTGTGGCATAAAGATCTACCACATTTTGAAGAGATATAAAAAATGAAAAAATTTAACTAGAAAAAAACCAAATTTATTTTTGATAAAAATAATTTTTAAGAAAAAAATAAAAACCGACTTCAAAAAATTAAATGCAACAAATAAAATACACTAAAAGGTATAAAATAATTATTATCTTATTTAGTTACTAACTTAACTAACTTATAAATTTCAACCTTGTACCGCTTAATTAACTTATTTATTTATTTATTTATTTCATTATCAACGGCTAAAAGCCTCAATTTACAAAATTATACATTAACAATACTCATTACATACATCAACACATTACATAATTATATAGTACCTGGAGCCACCGAGCGATGCATGGTAACCCCTGACCCCCCCCCCCCCCCCCCGAAACCACACACCTCGCCCCCACCACTGCACCCCCACTCCGTCCCACCCCACCACAACCGATCCTCCCACCCACGGATCCCCCACAACTGCACCCCACCCCGCACCCAGTTTTTGCATTTCTAGCTTTCTAATGGTCTACATTTTATGTGTATATTTGTTTACTCGTACACCAATTTGCCCACATTCGTTCAAATTGATAAACATTTTAAAAAAATAAATAGGAAAAAAATAATAAAAAAATAATCGTATAGGATCTGAAATAAAAACATAAAATTAAATAAGATTTATTTTCAAGTTATATAAAAAAAGCCACTTCAATCACTTTATTTGTAAACACACCTGTAGTGTTATGACTTAGATACCTGTTAATTAAAAACAAACAAAAAATTCCTAATTTTCATATAATATATTAAAATTTGCTATAACCTATTAGTGGGTTTTAAAATTAAAAAACCAATTAAAAATAAAAGATAATTGAAAAAAATGTAAACAAACTTTTTTATTGAGATTTTCATCTATCAATAATTACTTTAATTAAGAAAAGATCAATTAAGATGAAATTTGTCGAGGTCCAGACCTAGCCAGGTCGCTTTGTCATCCTCAAACTTGTTAATAGAATTTGTTTCATCAAAATCGGTAGAGCCGTTTTCAAAATAGAACTAAGATACAAATATATATATAAATATACAATTACAATTACATGTACAATTTTTGCTCGTTTAATAAGTGTAGATTAGCATTACATTAATTATTCATAAATAAGTGTGGGCTTCTTGAATAAAGCCGCTACCTTATTGATTTCCAAAGAAAATTCCTGAGGGTTAACCAATTTTGGTGCCAACTCATTGTAACAATGACAGAGTCTGAACACTGGATTTCTTTCAGGATGTCTACCAGTAGGCATCTCTGGATAGAATGGCATTATACCTACTTCTTAATGCATAATTTGGGCTATGTAGAGGAAAGAGGGCACCAAGCTACAATGCTCTAACATACATCTAGCTACAATACCATAATATGGCCCCGTTTTACATTTAAACGGTATCCGAAAAAGGTGTTATAATACACTCATTATAAAACAGAAATAGAAAAAAAGGTATTTTTGCATTGTTTTCATTACAGATTAAAAACCATTCTAAAAACTAATGAATAAATAAATAAAAATTAATAAATAATAAACGTTTCTCTCATATACAGAGGGGTCCAAAAAAAATGTATCCACTGTTTAAAAGTCCATAACTTGCAAACTAATTGATGGAGTTGTCTCATTTTTGGTGAAAGTGTAGCTTAAAGTCCAACTTAAAGATATCACTGTAGGTGTTCGAAATGGTCACCATTAACATCCACACACAAACGATGCCGCCGAACTGCACCACGAACTACTGACTGCAACGTGTTCAGTTGGATATTTGCACATGAATGTAAGATGGATTCTCGAAGTTCATCCAATGTGCGTGGCTTTTGTCGATAAACGACGTCCTTTAGTGTTCCCCACAGGTAAAAGTCCAGCGGAGTTAGGTCTGGGGAAAGTGGTGGATACTCCACAGCACCTGTGTGCATCTTTAACACAGCCTTCAAATTTGTCTCGAATGCGACGAATCGTTAAACGTGTCGGTGGCTCTGTTTGATACACATTTCGCCATTGCCGTTGAACCTGTTTAATTTTTTCGTACTTAAAATACCACTTCAAAACTGATTTCCTTTGATCAAATGTAAGCCTTGCGCCATCCATGTTTACTCGAGTAACTAGGTGCAACTAAGAACAAAACACTGACTATCTGGCGACTGTCATCTGACAAAACAAAACAACGCAATACAACGCTTGTGTGTGCCACGATTGCCGGAACTACAAACTATTACACTACCAAAAATGAGACAACTCCGTCAATTAGTTTGCAAGTTATGGACTTTTAAACAGTGGATACATTTTTTGGACCCCTCTGTAGAATACTGTCGTTTACAGAAGCTTGAAATTATTTTCATTTTTACTTTATCCAATGCAAAGCATGGGAGAAAGTATTGAAATCGCTCTCGTGGCAAGCGCGACTTCAAAGGGTCCTCAGGTAAAGACTACGGAACCCATAGACTCAATTAAGGTCACAAATTGAAGTATTCAATGAGATTGAATTTTAGCACGTGGCGGTTTTGCCAAAAATTACCTGGAATCTCGTCGAGAGGCCAAAAAGTGCCATTTTTTTTTGGAAGTGCGTGGGGATGTATGTATGTATGTATGTGTGTGTGTGTGTGTGTTATCGTTTTTTTCGTCCACGATTTTTTCCACACCTTTGCGCTGATTGAAATGAAATTGAAAACCTACCATTAGTTTAACAAAATGAAGCGCTGATTAGTTTTTGGTACATATCGGTCCACAAACATTAGTACTTTATTTCAGTACTTTTTTAGTTTTTTCTAAATATCTTGAAAATGACTTAACCAATTTTGAGGAAATTTAATATCCTAATTAAGTACCTTGGGGACCACAAAAAAGGTTAAATAAAGTTTTTAGTAAAATTATATTTTAAAGTACTTTACTCAAGAACATATTAATATTTCAAATGAATTTGGATAAAGTTTAGCAACGATCCGTTGCAGTTTATTTTTTTTTATAATTAATTTCCATCTTTTTTAATTTCATTTGAAATTCGGTTGTAAGCTTTACATTTTTGCCCTCTCTTCCCGATAAATGGGGGATTCGTTTTTCTCTTTGTATTAAGCAGTGATTTTATTGGATTTCAGTCAGATGAATTTACTTTGATGTTGCGGTCAAGAATGACTCGGTTCTCTATTTCTTATTTAGAGACTAACAAGATGATATTAAAAAAATAAAGTAAAAAAAAAAAGCTATTTCCTTTTCATAAATCAGATGAATTAGTCGGTTTGTGTGCAAAAGGGGACACATATAGGTAATTATATCTACTGAATATATCTTTTGAAGGTTAAATTTTTATTCAAATCATCTTTAATTAATTATAACTATTTATTGAATACATCTCCAGCCTGCCATTTTGAATAACCCTCCGCCAAATAGATATTTCATTCCGATTTCTTTCTATACATGATGAGGAGTAAGATTTTCTCAGAAAAAAACAAAAATACCATGCGTGAGATTTCGGACAAGTAGATATATGTAGTTCAGTCAAAAAATGCAACGTTTTGAAAACCACATTTTTTAATACTTGTCAATCAAGAATCTTGATAGAAATTATATATTGGTTAGCCTCTACCCATACTAACAATGTCTTAGATTCACAAAGAGAAACAAAGAGGTTGTCCTCTGCTTGATGCAAATAAACATATACACATATATATCAAGATGATATATCTGTATATATATTATTTATTTGTTTGAGACTATAGTTTCGAAGACTTGGTCTTCATCATCAGTCTTTCTTCAATTATAAATGTTTTTCATGGAGTCAATATCATATGGATATTGAAAACTTGGTGTTCCTTCGTCACCGCTGGAAGGCTAGGAACTAACAAAGACATTCTCTCCGGGCTCATTCAAATATAACCATATGTTTCCCTTTCTCCTTTCTCCTTAGAAAGGAGGAATTTTTTTCCCTTTTTTTCCTTTTATCTTTTGTTAGCAAACATCTTAAGTAGATTACTATTGGATAATTCAATTTGGTTGTTCTTTTTTTTTTTTTTTTTTAATGCAATCGAATGCAAGAAGGGGTGCACCAGTAAAGATGCAGCCCCTATGGATCTCGAAAGACCCTTGCATTACCGAAGAGAAGAGAAAGTTGATTAAGTGAGAGGGTGTAGACGTAGGTGTCTATGCACTCCGGTTTTGAAGGTTTGAAGATTATAGGTGCTGGGAAAGATAGAGGCTGGGAGAGAGTTCCAGTTCCTTGAAGTCATGGGGATATATGTATTGGCGAATGAAGTGGTCCGGCACTTTTCTAGTTTGACCGCGAGAGAGTGTTGGGAGTCGGCAAAAACGTGTGCTGCGTGCAAAACAGAGTTTTGAATTTCTATTGAATGATTTCAAAATTTCTAAAGATTCGATTGCGCTAATTAATTTTGGGTTCTTTTCTCCTTTTATTAATCTAATACCTTCTGGGAAGGAGTGATTGTTTGAATTTAAATGTTCTGCAAAATAAATGTTCTCCATGAAAAACATTTATAATTGAAGAAAGACTGATGATGAAGACCAAGTCTTCGAAAATATAGTCTCAAACAAATAAATAATATATATACAGATATATCATCTTGATATATATGTGTATATGTTTATTTGCATCAAGCAGAGGACAACCTCTTTGTTTCTCTTTGTGAATCAACAACTCTGCTACTCTCGGCAAAATAAAAACTTTTCAATTAAATGTCTTAGATACTATATACGCAAATACTTGTATAGCCGGTGAGGGCTCTTGCCTAGATAGAGGGCCGCAACACCCTTTGGTAGGGTGATCATATATTGACATAGTTAAAGTAGGACATTTGAAGTTTTATAATGCATCCCAGTAGAACAACACAGCTTAAAACTATACAAATTGGTAGTAAAAAATCACAAAACACTAAAAATTGATAAGTAAATAATTAAAGATAAGAGTAAATAAATATTATATGTAATTATTATCATTTCCGTCCATAATTTAATTTATAATTTGAAAGTTTATATTGGGAAAATAAGGACAAGTTTTTTATGTGTGACTTTTTTATTTATCCACCAACATTTCGTCGACTTTGCCGACTTCTTCAGGGCTTCAAATAGTCATATCAAACATTCGTCTAAATTTTCTCATTACCTTCGTTACCATTGAAGGCCATCAGAATACAATTTTCAAAAAATATTTGGCACATTCACAAAAAAAACACAATTCCTCTCTTCCCTCTTTTTTTGTGAATGTGCCAAATATTTTTTGAAAATTGTATTCTGATGGCCTTCAATGGTAACGAAGGTAATGAGAAAATTTAGACGAATGTGTGACATGATTATTTGAAGCCCTGAAGAAGTCGGCAAAGTCGGTGGATAAATAAAAAAAGTCACACATAAAAAACTTGTCCTTATTTTCCCAATATAAACTTTCAAATTAATATATGTAATATTCATTTACTGTGAGTTAAGGATTCTTGGTCAATTGTTTCACATTAAAATTTAAAAAAAAATTAAAAGATATCAACCAACTCCATCTTCCAGGAAGTACAGAGAATAATTTAAATTATTTTCTGTAGTTCCTGAAGATAGGTTGATAGGCCGAAATATATATATTGAAAAATTTACATCTTTTAATTTTTACTTTATCCAATGCGAAGCATGGAGAAAGTATTGAAATCGGTCTGGAAGCAAGCGCAACTTCAAAGGATCCTCAGGTAAAGACTACGAAACCCATGGACTCAATTAAAGTCACAAATTGTAGTATTCAATTAGGTTGAGTTGTTTACCATAAAAGAATTTAGTCTTTTTGATTTTAAGTCGATTCTTCGACGTTTTCAGTAGAGGTTGTCATTAATAGTCAAAACATCAAAGATGGAATGCAATAAGGTTATTCCTCTAGTATTAGATAAGAATCGATTGTTATTTTTGATTTTAAGTCGATTCCTCCATGTCTTCAGCAATTGTTACCAATAATAATCGAAGCGTCAAAAATCAAATGTAGAATGGTTATTTCTCGACTGTTAAATGAGAATCATTCCCTATTTTTAAATTTATGTCAACATGGACTGCAAATAGCAAGTGATATCTGATTAATAATAAAGGAATAAACATATTAATATTTCAAATGAATTTGGATAAAGTTTAGCAACGATCCGTTGCAGTTTATTTTAATTTTAATGTGAAACAAATGACCAAGAATCCTTAACTCATAGTAAATAGAATGTTACATATAATATTTATTTACTCTTATCTTTATTAAAGATGTTTCACCTTGCACCAACACTACAATCTCTACTAATTATTGAGTAAATAATTTTAAATTGATATAGGATACACTACTCTTGTTGTTTTAAATACTACTCTATGTTACAACTGTACCCAATATTTAATATAAAAATATGAAAAATAGTTTATTGTTATTATTAATGACTACCTATACTAAATTGTGAAAGTAGGACATTTCTGTTAGGCGGTAGGACAAAAGGTTTAATTGTAGGACATATTCTCCCAAAGTAGGACGGGTGGTCACCCTCCTTTAGGCCTTGCCAATCAATTCCATTGATAAGCACGCACTCGAGAAGACTGAAAAATATGCCAGAACCAAACACACATGTTGCTTAACTTGGGTGATCCTTTGCGAACTGGTGATTGGAACATCCAAAGGACGTTGACAATAGGCGTATGCACCTAGTGGCAGGAGAAGTTTTTTCCCCATATATGGCTTGTAAAGAGGCTGAATTCTAAATAAAATATTGGTAATTATTATTATTTTTTTTTTTGAAATTGTTATTAAATTCGCCTTCCTCCTGAAGGGGTAAAAGGTGTCTCTTCGAAATTTATAGGAGGGAGGGATTTTTCACTCTTGTCCGCCTTAGAAAATGGCCCCCAGGCCCCTCTTTTCCATTTGCCACTCTGAGCAAGGCTCAGGGCCCCACGATCCATGGGGCCCCACATTACTTACTAGGAACTAATTTATTTTAATATCGATCATTGTTCGCATCCATAATAAAATATCTAAAAGGATCATAAGGATTTGGACCAGAATTTAAACCAAACGCAAAGTTTCTTAATTAAATGGGCCAAACGTTTCGTCACTGATTAGCTACTTCCTCCGTGGCTGAAATAGTGAAAAAATGAAAATGTGTTTGATTCGTGAATTGACCGAAAGAGGCTGACACGAGTAGTTACTTGGTTCAATATCAAATAAAGCGTTTCTTGAAAATAGGGTACCGCGACATTTCAGCCCCCGACAAAATATCCCCGACAAAATATCCCAAGGACAAAATATCCCCCGACATAATATCTTCTGACAAAATATTCCCCAGTATAAGGGAGAATACAAAAGAGATTAAGTGAGAAGCTTATAATCATAGTTTTGAATAATATAAACAGACTTTCATATTTTGGCGGCTAATTAGCCGTTTGAAAGTGCTGCTGTCTGTCGTTAGATTTTCTAGCTAACAATTTATTATTTTTACTATCTATAATATAGTATTTATCATCTATATTTACTTATTTATCGTCTATGTTTACATTACACAATTATTGATTGTTTGTTAAAAGTGTTATTAATCATTATCGTTATTAATTATTATTATAATATTGGGCGAAAATATAGCGCCCCAAACACACCCCGCCCGACGATTGGCTGGTTCGGTTTTCAATGTGTGTTTGATTAGAAAAAAATGGGAGCCCCAAACACACCCCTCCCGACGATTGGCTGGTTCGGTTTTCAATGTGTGTTTGATTAGAAAAAAAAAATGAGAGCCCGAAACACACCCCGCCCGGACTAAACTTTCGGAGGTTCGGTTAATATATATTCAATTCGGCTCGGTTGAATATATATTAACCGAACCGGAGTCGATTTGCAAGATTCACGAGGGGAAGGGTTTTTTGTCATGAGATATTTTGTCGGGGGATGTTTTGTCGGGGGCTGAAATGTCGCGGAATCGAAAATAATAGATTTAATGGTGGATGAGAGATTTTTATTCAATTTTTTGATTTTTTATATAATTGTTATAAGCGAAGAAACAATTACAATTGCTTTTTTAATGTTTTATATTGTCTTGATAACAAATTGAATGATTCGGTGAAAACATACTCTTTGAATCATCTTTCTTGTAGTTATCACACCTGACAAAATAAGTTTATAAAATGAAGTAAAAACTAACCCAATCCCTAAACTATTGTACTAATGTAAAAAACTTGAAATAATTAATAAAATTGTCTTGTTTTCACTATTTCAGCTACCGAAGAAGTCCCGAATCAGTGACGAAACGTTTGGCCTATTTGATAAAAAAAAAAAAAAAAAAAAAGAAACTTTGCGTTTGATTTAAATTCTTGTCCAACTCCCTAAGATCCTTAAAAAAAAACTTTGCATTTCTTTTAGAGGGGCCTCGTCATCCTAAAGTGCCCAGGGCCTCTGATCGGTTAAGAAAAGTTTTTAGGATAATCTCTTACCTTTGACGGCCTTAATGAGCAATTGACGAGAAAAAAAACCGATTTATATTTTTCAAACATTTTTTATAAAACTGCAACAACATTATATCATGTGAAAGACATTGCAAATGAAGAAAAATGATGGGATGCTTTGGAGGACAAAGATGTGACATATTTCATTTTTTTTTTTTTTTTTTTTGTTAACATGAGAAGGCATTCCAATGTAGAACTGTCAATAAAGAAAGTTCCTTTTCATTTAACGCCAAAATGAATTAGACAAGAGATAAAGACAGACAGACGGCCCTCTCTTTCATTTAATCGAAAATGGAAATAAATTTCAATTAAAATCATATAGACAGTTTGAAAATGCATTTATTCGTTTGAAATTGATTTCCAAACATAATAATATATATACTCCAAAGTGAAATTTTTAATTTCTTATTGTCAAGTTTCGTTGTTTAATTTTCTTCCAATGATTATAACATATTATTTATAGATTTTAGGTTAAAAATAAAAAATGAGATTCATATTTTTAAATAAATAATTTTAAATTTATTTCTAGAGACTATGTTTCTGAAGGCATTGCCTTCATCATCAGTCTATCATGTAGTTACAAATTAAGATTTATACATTGAAAATTTTGAAATATATATATATATATATATTTTTCAAAATTTTCAATGTATAAATCTTAATTTGTAACTAATTTGAAATATTTATGATAGACTGATGATGAAGGCAATGCCTTCTTGAAACTATAATTCTAGAAAGAATTAAAAATTCATTTTATTTAAAAAACAGAAGATTCTCTCATTTTATTTTTAACCTAAAATAAAAACAATTCTGTTACCATCGACAGTGAAATCTTTTATTCAACTAATATTTATAGATTGTTCTATTCTGCGCAATAATATCTCTATTAATATCTATCCGATTCTATTCCCACAATTGCACCTCTAAATTTTAAAAATTTCTGTTTTTGACGTCATTATAACTAAACTGCCGGCCAAAAAAATTTAGATTTTTTTAAAATAACTAATTAAAAGTATTTTTAATGCAATGAAATTGAATAAACTTTTAATATGATATTTTTTTAACCTTTCCTAATAAGTGTAACATAAATTTAAAACATTTTATTTAAAAATTACAATTTAAATGAAATAAAAGCGGATAATTTGATATTTATCGATTTTTGATGAAATCTAATATCCTTATTATAATCTTTCAATCCCTGTTTTTCTTTTGATAATATGCTTGAAATCCATTATTTGAGTGTCTTTTCGACTAAACACATCCAAATTATGCCGCTTAGCATTACAGATTCTGCGAAAGCCGTTGCGTTAACCCTGCTGTACTGTTGGGGTCTTTTTGACCCCAAATGGATTTAATTCTGCCGTAGATTCTTTAATTAGTTAGATATTTCATTGAGGCTTCTTGACTTTGTTTATATTATCATTTTTTTTTTATTTAATGTCACCGGGAACAAAACCCATTTAGACAGCACATAAGTAGAGTGTTAGTAGGGTTAGTGAGGGAGCCGAGTTTTCAGCCGGTAGAAATTTTTATTTGCCAGCCAGGATCGAACCCCGGACCTCCACTCCAACATCGTCATAATCGATCGATGCCGAAGCGAGGCCAGCGCGTTAGCTGACTGAGCTACCCGGCTTCCCCTATATTATCATATATTTTATAAATAATTAAAAAAATTAAATTTTTTTTTTTTTTTTTTTTTTTACATTTGTTACATTCGTATCGTTTGGGGTCGTTTTCAATCCCATATACTAATAGAATATTATTTATTAAGGAAATAGCTTTTTTCACATTTACATTTACATTACATTTTTCACAAAATATTTTGACAAATAAGCAATTTTAAATAATAAAATAAAAACATTTTTTTTTCTATATAAAGTTCGCTGTCTCGTCTATTTTTATGTATTTCTATAGCGAAGATGGCCCAAAGAAGATCGTTTGCTCTTCCAGAATTTTCTGATAGCAATGAAGAAGTTTCGGAAATTGAAAATCAAACTAGTGAGGAAAGTGAATATGATTCTGAGGAAAATTCTAATGGATCTATTCCTGTTCAATATGAAGAAGAAATTACTTTAAAGGACGACAAAATATATTGGAAGCTAGAGCCACCCGAGTGGTGAATCGAGACCTGATATCGTATACACCTACTTCCACTTCCACTTTCATTTCCAAGTAGAAGACAATAGATGAAGAGGCATTATCTAATGAATTCCAAAATAATTCCACATAATTCCAAAAACGTGTACACCTAATTCCAATCACGGTTCACCCCTCGGTGCCACCTATGCAGTTGGGGCGTTATAAAGAGGCCAACGTCATCAGAGGAACTCTCGGAGTTACACGATTTGTTTCCAGCCTAATTCATGACATAAAGTCTTCTTTTGAAAATAAATTTCTTATGAAATCAAAAAAAATTATTGAAATGACAAATATTGAGGGCAAAAGAGTGTATAAAGAAGAATGGAAAGATATAAATATATGTGCTTTTTAAGCATCCATTGGCCTCTTATTACTTGCACGGGTTTATCGCTCGCATGATGAATCTACAAAGAGTTTTATGGGATCGAGAAACAGGAAGAAATAAACTTATAAAAAGAAGATTATTTTTAGAAGAACTAGCTAAATCTCTTATAAATGAACATATTAGAAAAAGATCACACATGTCACGAACTGAAGAGACTTTGAATATTGTAAAAAAAAGTTCAAGAAGAATTCCTTATGGAAGCTTTAACATCACGCGATACGATTGAAAAAAATCGAAAACGAGGAAAATGTACATTTTGTGAAACAAGTAGTGATGTAAAAACAAATATAACTTGTGAAAAGTGTAAAAGACACCTTTGTAAAAATAATTCAATCAATTTATGTCCTAAATGTAATGACTAAATTTATTTAAATTCAATGTATTTACAAATTTATGTACTTAATTTTCATGTATTATTTTTGTTCTTTGTGATTTTATTTAATACTAGCTTCAAGGCACGCCCCCCCCCCCCACGAACCCCCTCTCAAACCACTACCCCCGCCCAAACCCTTCGCTTCTACACCACCCGTGACCTCCACCCCCGCACCACACCCCCACCTAACCCCCACACCCACTACGCCCCCCGAACGCCACCCCGCTCCACCCTACTCCGACTTGCTCCCTCACCCTACCCTCATTCTACCCACAACCCCACCCTATCCCCTATACCTCCGCACCCGCACTATCACTCCACCTCCACACCAAGTTTTTGCATTTCTAAACTTCTAGTGACCCACAGATTATGTATACAAAATTTGGTTAAGTTTGCTCTAAGGGAAAGAATTTTCATTTTTTGACCCCTCCCCCATTTTGGGTGGTTAGTTTTTTGCATTTCTAGCCGTCTAGTGACCCACAGATTATGTAACTAAAATTTGGCGTGATTTTGACCAATGTACAGACAGAACCTTAATATATAATATATATATATATATGATTGTTTTTTTTTACATTTTATAATATAATTCCATGCTGTAATAAATTTATTTTTTAAAAAGATAAAATTGTTTTATTTGAACAAATATAAGGAGGGGTCCAAAATGACCCCAAACAGTACATGTGTATAGGTGATCGGAACAGTGCAGCAGGGGTAATCGAGAATGGGCGCAGCTACAGATACGTAGCCAATGTTCTTAGTACCTACGATAGCAACAAGTGTTAAACACTAATTAACAAAGGTTAAAAAATATATCATATTAAAAATGTATTTAATTTAATTGCATTAATCATTTTCGGGTCCAGTAATTAAATTTCATTTTTGGGTATAATAAAACGCTGAAATATTATATAACCTCTTATTTAAAACGAGCTTTTCGTGCGTGCCTTCCGCACGCCCTCCGGGCTGGTGCCCTGGCGGGTGGCGTCCCGGTCCAAAAATTTTATTCCTCTTAAAAAACCACACTCCAAATGTATACCTGTAAACTCTCGAAAATACATACTCTCTTAAAAGTTTCGCCTCATTTTCGTTCTGACACAGCTACAGAAATGAGAATCTAGATATAAGTCTATAAAATTTATTAAACCAATTATTTTACATTAATTAATGTATACATTGTATTTTTGCTTCGATTCCGGAGATTACTTCTCCACCATCGAGTGTCCTTATTCATCTTTTAGTCCTTGTTTTTAATAAGAGGAAAAATCTAATTAGATAAAAAAACCTCTTTTTCCGATAATTATTTCAATTCCATTATTCCCCAATCAAGTCGATTGGTTAACCCCACCTCCTCTCTCATCCCATCCCTCTCAATCCCCCTTTTCATCGGTCCAATTATTCAATCTAGATATAAGTCTAGGAGTATTTCTTATTTCTATAATATACAGCATTGTGATATTTTTGTGTGGAAATATGTAGATTTATTTCAATAAGTGGGATCGTGTGAGGAGGAGAATTATATTATATCATTTTTTTTAAATTTGGGATCGATAATCGATATAAGGCTCCAAATATTTAAGAGATCAGGTGTTGTTTGTATGACAGGCTGCTCCAGTATTGCCATGAGAAACTCGATCGTGCGCTCTTTCTGTGCGCAAAGAAAAGCAAATTGAATATTTAATTTTTGAGTGGTGAGGGGGGCGGGGAGGAGGAATAATTTGTTTCTTAATTTAAAATCAATTGGAGTGTTTCATTTCAAAATTCGAGTCCAAATTACGATTATATTTCAAATTTGCGGCATATATGCCGACGGCGCTCGGCATTACGTCAGCGTTGCGGCAAATTAATCTAGACTAATCTATATAGTATGCTTCGAACTAACGAAAAATCGAAAATCACAAAATTTAATTGAGAAAATATGATTTTTGTGATTCTGGTGTTATTACAAGGTTTTAACAATATTTTGTTTGTTTCTATTTGCAGAACGATTATTTGGCAAAGCATGGCGGGAAGAATGGGTGGTGCTTTACGAGGATTCCACTTTGGCCTGGTACAAAGAAAAAGGCCGTGGGGAACCTGAAGGCAGCCTTGTGGTGAAAGAGGCGCCGGAAATGCTAGCAGTTTCCGAGTGGACTGCACGAATTCCCGGAAGACCTGATCTTCCCCAGGGATGTCATCTGGTTCAGCTGATGGCTTTTGGGACGAGAAGACGGGACAAAGTTCACTGGTTGCTTGCACAATCCGAAGAAGAAGTCAAGTAAGTAACTTATTTTGTCTCAAAGTAGAATAAATAGATTTCATAAAAGCCTCAAGTAGACATAAAAAGAATCGCCCCCAAACTTTTTAGAGAAAGAGTCACATATGAACATTGAAAAACTATGGTCAGGCCGGATATAACATATTATACGGAAATTATCTTATTATTAAACGTGCGATTCTTGTATATACCGGGTGAGTTTTTTTGATCTTGAGACAGTCTTATAAGTCAAAAACAGTGCATTATATGATAAAAAAGTTTCAAATAAAAGTTTATTTACATCAAGAGGGAAACTAAACTACGCTATTGTTTGACGACCTAGAACAAGCTTTCAAGGGTATTTCGAGGTCAAGTCTCCTGTTTTTTAAATGGAAAGCGATATGTTTCTGTACATATTCATAATCCTCAACAAAAACTGAACAACTTTTAATAGAACTATTTTTTTATATGACATCAAATAATCAAAAATACTAGATCAATTATATCTCCAAAAAAATCCTAATAATTATTTTTAACAATTATTTAACTTAATTATCAAATATTTTAATTATTAAATAAATAATTTAATAATTTTGCGACACTATTTTGAGACATTCCAGAGTGTATCGCAAGTCTTCTGGATGAATTCCAGTTCCAATTTCGTTATTTTGGCCTTTTAAGTTTTTTCGTAGCCTTTACATTTCCTGTTTTTTTTTTTTTTAAATAGATTTACAACACGATAAAATGAAGCTCCTGAGGGCAAAATTATTAAATTATTTATTTAATAATTAAATATTTGATCATTATTATTTGATAATTAAGTTGAATGATTGTTAAAACTAATTATTAGGATTTTTTTTAGATCTAATTGATTTAAAATGTTTTTTATTTGATGTCGAATAAAAAAATTGTTCTAATGAAAGTTGTTCAGTTTTTTTTTCTAGATTAAGAATATATAGCTTTCCATTTAAAAAACAAAACTTGACCTCGAAATACCTTTGAAAGCTTGTTCTAGATCGACAAACCATAGCGTAGTTTAGTTTCCCCCTGATATAAATAAACTTTTATTTGAAACTTTTTTTCATATAATCCACTGAGTTATAAGACTGTCTCAAGATAAATAAAACTCACCCGGTATAAATATTTGGATGAAATTCACGGGTTAGGGGGTTTTTGGGTTGACATTTCGATCTGTCACGGTCTCATCTTCTTCTAAGTTGTTTTTGATGGGTTTTTTGTTAATTGAAATAATTATTCACAGGTGGTTGTTTGAATAAAAATTTATAATTAAATTTTTTTCAATTTTCATTTAATAAAATTAATTGGTTTTTTGTTTTAAATTCCACTAATAGATCATTACTAATATGATTATATATTAGAATTTGCCAATTGAATTAATTAAAGGTATTTTATTATAAAATAATTTATTAGAATACTTACCTATCAATTTCATTCTCAATATTATTTTTAATTGCAATTACATTAAAAACTTTGTGGCCAGTGATACGTCTTGATGATGGCCATAGGGGGTCAAAACGTTGGTAAAAATAAAAATATTAAGTTTTATTTCAATTTTATTTAATTTTGGCTGCATTTAAAAATGGACCTTTTAACCTGAATTTAAAATTAAAAATAATATTAATATATCTCTTTTTTTTCCTTTGGTCTCGGTGGACACCATTTGGCCATTATTTGTACTTAATATAGGAGTCACTCATTTAATTTATTCATTCAGAATGTTCAATTAATATAAATAATTTAAGTGAAATTAAGAATTTTACTATTTCTTTAGTCATTTCATTTTTAACCGACTTCAAAAAGGAGGAGGTTCTCTATTCGATTGAATTTTTTTTTTTTTTTTTTTTTTTGTGCCTATGTTACCTCATATCTCCGCCAATTGTCAACCGATTTTGAAAATTTTTTTTGCATTGGGTCCAGTCTAGCTTCCGATTGGTCCCATTTTTTTTAGATTTTTTTTTCATAGGTATTAGACCTTTTTTATTAGGTTTGTTTAGACCTAACCTCTTTGTTTATGAACCGATTTCGATGGTTCTTTTTTTATCCGAAAGGGGGTGTCTTAGGGATGGTGTCATATTAATTTGGTCAAGTTCTGATGATATAATCACTATTAATAACATCACTAAAAAGAGAAAAATAAAAATATTTTAAGAAAAAAATAAAAACCGACTTCAAAAAATTAAATGCAACAAACATAAAAATACACTAAAAGGTATAAAATAATTATTATCTTATTTAGTTACAACTAAACGACGAAATATTAACACGAAATTACTTTTTGAAGTTGGTGCCAAACATATACCTTTTATGAATCGCACTCGACGGATCTTACTTAGTACGTTTGGTGGGTACGCTCGCTTATAGGTATAGTTTGTTTGGCACCGACTTTAAAAAGTAATTTCGTGTTAATATTTCGTCGTTTAGTTGTAACTAAATAAGATAATAATTATTTTATACCTTTTAGTGTATTTTTATATTTGTTGCATTTAATTTTTTGAAGTCGGTTTTTATTTTTTTCTTAAAATTTTTCATCATTGATATATATATATATATATAATAAGTGATATAAAATGACTTCTACGTTCATTGGAAACGAAATACATCGTGAAATCTCAAAATAAAATTTATCAATTTTATGGTTTGCGTTTATACAATTTAGTACAAGATGGTAAATATCGCCGATTTTGCCACAGTTAGATAAAGGATTGTCCTTTATTTTCATTTGGAATAGGTGTTTAGGAGTTGTTCTATGTCCGAATCTTAATCGTATTAGCACAGGTATAATTTTTTGATTGAGTGTTAAATCATTATACCACGGCTTTTTGGGTATTGTTGGCATAATTTTGTATAAATGTGAGCCTTTGATTTTTGCTCGATTCTCTCAATTCTTGTTGAAATGTTGGCAATATGTTTCCTCTAATTCTAGAAACAGCATCTGGTTTGGGGATTTCTATTTCGAATATTTCTCCTATTTGTATCGCATCCTTTGCTAATTTATCTCTTTTAACTGAATCAAAAAAATTACCAAGCATCGCTCAGTCTTCCAGGTACTGTTAATAATACGCTATAATATGGAATTAATATTTAATATAGTGAATATTTGTGAATTAATTCTGTAGTAATTATCCTTTCATGGTGGCTTAAATGCCATAAGCTCTGGAGCATTGTATCAAAAACTGGACTCGCCTAGCTCTTACGCAGCTTTCATACTTCTACGCTCAAAATGTTGCCTAAATACAGGTGCACCAACATGATAAATCAAATTCCGATTACATTTTGAGAATTTTAATTACAGTTCTTTAATTATACTTGCAAAAAAAGCTCTAAAAGAAAAAATAATTCAAATTCAAGTTCGATTTCGGAAAATAGCTACAATATTCAATTACTTTTTCACTCGAGATTGTAAAAGTTAAAAGCATTGGATAAAGTAAAAATTTGCCTACATCCAATGGGGTATGTGAACCCGTCCTCTCTATCTCATAAATTATATATAATTTATATATCTACTCTTATTAAACGAGCAAAAATTGTATATTTATTTGTATATATATTTGTTTGTATATATATTTGTTTGTTTATATATTTGTATCTTGGTTCTATTTTGAAAACGACTCTACCGATTTTGATGAAATTCACGGGTTAGGGGGTTTTTGGGGTGACAATTCGATCTGTCACGGTCTCATCTTCGACAAAATTGTTTTTGATGGGTTTTTTCGTAATCAAATTAATTATTCTCAGGTAGACAAATCCCATTCTTAGGGTTTTAAAAATAAGTTTCCCTTTTCCTTTTGTGCTCAGGCAGACAATGGGTCGGGTAAATCCTTTATTCTCAAAGGCCTTGAAGAAGTATTGTGTTTGTGGTTTGTTGTTTTCCCTAAACGTTAGAATTATTAATAAACCTTTTATAATTGTTTTTATAAAGAACCTTATTTATTTAATAGAATAAAAAATAATCAAGAATTTATTTAAAAATATCTTTCGCATAAGCAGGTCTTAATTTTCTGAAAAAATAACACAGTGGTCGAATACATTATATATATTTGTATTTTTTTTTAATTTGAAACGGCTCTCAAATAAAAATCGACCTTTTTATCAGAATTTTAAATTAAAAATAATATTAAAATAAAGCTTTTAACTGAAGGAAGAAGTTACCGAGCATCGCTCGGTGCCTCCAGGTACTATATATATATATATATATATAGGTATGGGCGAGGGGTGAACCGCGATTGTAATTAGGTGTACACCGTCTTTGGAATTATGTGGAATTATTTTGGAATTCATTGGATAATGCCCCTTCATCTATTATTATCTTATACTTAGAAATTAAAGTGGAAGTGGAAGTAGGTGTACACGATATTAGGTAACGGTTCACTCCTCGCGTAAGGGTATAAGTTTATTTACGTCAAATAGACGATAGTCTCATCAATTTCTCTTTATTGTTCCATTACATTTATTTCTTAGTCTACTGATTTTTCGGCGGATGGAAAAGTTTCAAGGGCCGAATTTGGCCCGTGGCCCGTAGTTTGGGGACCGCTGGGCTACACAAAGAGGTCACACAAGTAGATAGCGAAATTAGTTTGGAAAAATAACGTCTTCTATTTATATATCATGCAAATATTAAATTAAGTGACATTATCGTATCCTAAAAAATGAATATTTTCAAAATTACATTTTCTATATCTATATTAATAAAATATAATGTTCCGTACCTCCGTACGTCAAGCTTGAATCATTTGCCAATAGATGACAGTGCTACTGCTTGAATCATTTGCTAATAGGATTGAAATCCCTATTTAAAAAAAACTTATCATTCAAACTTACTATTTTTATTTGAAATTTAAAATTTAAAAATAAAAATAAAATCGAGTTTGGGTGAAAATATTTTTTCTTTCTTTTATGTAAAAAAAAAAAAAAAAAAGGTAACAGTGTTATAATATATTTTGAGTTTTGAAATTTTATAATTTAAATTTTTTGAGTAGGGGTATTATTATGACACCGAGCCGTAAAGAGACGCCCCCACCCCGCCAGGTGCTAGGTGACGTCGGGCCGAAAGCCCGGTCGTCAGCTAGTCATTAAATACACGTCACATATTAAAGTTAATTTTACAAAAAAAAAAAAAAAAAAATTAAAAAGGCCTAAATAAAGATAAAATATACCTTATTTTTTAATGTCAATAGGGGTACTATCCACTTCGCCCACGTGTTTCTAAAAGTGGGCGATACCGTCATCCACGAGGCAGAAGTAGCCTTGAAAACAATCCGGGCCCGGATTATATAAAAATAATTGGCTGATGTAAGCTTCAATAATATTTTTGGGAATCAATATGATAGTAATTATTAATAATAATTGACAACAGATACTTTTATAGAAAGATTTTTCAAGATTTCCAAGAAACAATAACATATACGCATCTGTGTCTTTTCAAATTGATCACTTTCAAGAGGACTATTATTAATTTGAAATATTTAAATTTTATAAATTCAATGGTTTATTTAGTGACATATAAAAATAAATAGAATAATTTTATTTATTTAACATTATTTATTTATTTTAAGAATACTTTATAGCTGTAGTGTTGTATTAATTTATGAAGGGGTTAAAATAAAAGGCGTGCAGCTTTTATTTATTAACTCCCGCTAAATGTTTCGGCTATTGGTTTTAGCCATCTTCAGAGCGGAAATTTGTCAATATTTATACACTAGGGTGCAACAAAATCGAGCCACCAATAAAAACTTGATTAAATAGCAAATTATTTTTTTGCAACGAAATTTTCTCTGGAGAGAGACGGACTGGTAGAAATTTTAATTGAAAGTAATGGAAGGCAGCCCAGAGGTAGTGAGGAAAGAAAAATTAACACATATAAAAAATAAGGTGTAATTTATTGGAATCCTTCCTCCTTTCATTTCAAACCGACGTTTCGGAGGATTTTTCGCTCCTTCTTCAGGGTTTCAAAGGGTCAATGAATGAAACAAATAAAATGTGGAAAGAAGTCATGTCCACATTTTATTTGTTTCATTCATTGACCCTTTGAAACCCTGAAGAAGGAGGAAAAATCCTCCGAAACGTCGGTTTGAAAGGAAAGGAGGAAAGATTCCAATAAATTACACCTTATTTTATATGTGTTAATTTTTTCTTTCCTCACTATCTCTGGGCTGCCTTCCATTACTTTCTAATAGCAAATTATTTTTAAAATTTTTACAAATATTCATATAATTTGTTCCATTAACTCTTAAACTAACATATTCAATTAATATTGTTGATCATTTTTGAATTTTATATAAAAAAATAAGTGAAATTAAATTAAAAGATACAATTACAAATTATCCTACTTTCTCAATATCACTTTACATTTAAATAAAGTTTTAATAAAAGATCAAATTCCATTTGAAATATCAATAAAATGAATCATTTTGAATTAAGCATCATTGATAGAATGATAAAATATACAAAATGGATATTTCTGAAGTTCAAGCAGTTCAAATTCTGTGCGTAATTAATCAAGGCTAAGTCAACGACAAGTGGCAAGTACACTTGCAATAAGCAACAATTTCAATAATGTATGTTTATTTTTAAAAAAATTAAAAATGATTTACTATTTAATAAAGTTTTTTTTGGTTACTCGATTATTTTGCGCTTCAGTGTATATTTTTTTTTTTTTTTTGGATACACCAGTCATCAGATAAAACTATATACAAGAAATATACATATGATATATACAAACTATAGTCAGGTGTTCTCCAAAAGGCCAAATGATTTAATACTTTTAAGACTATTATTGTCTTTTTCTGTTCACTTTGCATTTCATCTTAAACGGAAAAAGACAATAATAGTCTCAAAAGTATTAAATCATTTGGCCTTTTGGCGAACACTCTGTATATAGTTTTGTATATATCATATATATATATTTCTTGTATATAGTTTTATCCGAGGGGTGAACCGCGACCTAAAATCCTGTAACCTACTTCCACTTCCACTTTCATATCCAAGACAATAGATTATCTAATGAATTCCAAAGTAATTCCAAATAATTCCGAAGACGGCGTACACCTAATTCCAATCGCGGTTCATCCCTCGGTTTTATCTGATGACTAGTGTATCCAAATTTTTTTTTTATATAAATATTGACTAATTCCCGCTCTGAAGATGGCTACAACCAATAGCCGAAACGGGAGTTTATAAATAAAAAATACACATCTCATATATTAAACGCTTCATGCATCTGTTTATTTTAACCGCCTCGATTAAACATTTTCGGTCACCCTTGGTAGACGATCTTCAGTAGTACTGAAACTTTAAATATTTTATAAGATTTTTTTATACAATTACACAAAATTGCACACTGAGACCCCTATGGACCGGGGGTAGAATAGGTCCATAGTATCCTCTGCTTGTCGTAAAAGGCGACTAAAAGGGGTTGGGTGTGAGGCTAACAAGCTCACTCCATAAAAAATCCTCCCAGTCATGGAAGCAACCATTTGCTTCCATGACTGGGAAGAAGAATAGAAGAAGACACCTAGATAAAACAAAAATAATATATTAAGATTCTAAAGAAAAAAATAATTCTTCTTTGAGAAGATTCTCATGTAAGAGTCTTATATTATATGTATCCAGCGCTGCTTCGCAGCCTGGATACATATATTAACGTTACTGCTCGATCTGAGAGTAGCAAAACCGGCTGGTTTTCCATTGGGAGTCTCCCTCTCCCTAAGTAAGTTCTTTGACTTCTTAATAATAAAAATTTGGAACTCATATATATATTCCATTCATGTATTGGATGCAAACTGCACCTGTTAAGCAATTTTTAATCAGTTCATAAAATTTATTCAGAATTACACAAATCCCAATCAAAATTTTAAACAATAGAATTTTT